>CM046659.1:89354147-89388558 GCA_025594165.1 Tamias sibiricus
TTGCATCTTCCTCTATGTGTGGCCACTCAGCATCACCTGGATGGACAAATTTCTTGCTGTTTTTTATTCTGTATTTACTCCCCTCCTCAATCCAGTCATTTATACACTGCGAAACAAAGAGGTGAGAAATGCTATGAAGAGATTCAGAAGCTACTACGTAGATTGCAAGAGAAATACTTAATGCCTAAAAACCTAGAGGGGGCAAGTGTATAGGAATAATGGTAGAATGAGTTATCCATCATTACCTTAAATACATGTACGAAGACACAATTGTTGTAAAACTTCTTTATATAAAACCAGCAACTTAAAAATTGGGCTCTTTATATGTAATATGAAATGAAATGTACTGTGCAAACATGTATAACAAATTAGAATAATAAAAAATTTTTAAAAACCTAGTGATCTTATCATTATCATGGAATTATCCATTCAATCTTCTTATGTGTTTAACTCTGTTAAATGAGATCTAAATTTATTTTAACAAAGGAATACATACATGCTATTGGGCAACATCTTGATGGACTTTGGGTTTTTAAAAATTTTCTTCTAACTTCATTTGGAAATAAAGTGTTTTGGTAGCAGGGAGTCTTCACCTCAATGTTTACACTTACATTTTGCCAAAAACAACATACAATCATCATTCTTATTATCACCCCATGTTCTGTTTAAGTTCTTATTGAAAAAGAAATGGAAAAATAAAAAGAGAATTCACTAAAAACAAGAAATTATATCAGGAATAACAATTGATTTCTTTAACTCAATACAAAATGAAGTTTTATTAAAAATGTCTTATTACAAAATATGGAAAATCCATAGGAGGTTAACAGAATTGAAATAAGTTTCACTGAACACTTTAATAACAGGCAAAGTATCTTTTATTGCAAATAATATTTAAAAATTAAGTAAAGTTAATTTTATTGGGACATTATCATTTAATTAGGAAGACTTAACAATTGAAATTTTGTAAATGCCTTAAAAAAGAATTTTACAATATCAGAAACAAAATCAGGTCAAAATACATAGTGAAATAGACAAAAATTCTAATCAAGTATTCCAATATACCTTTCAATAATTAATAGAGGATATAGTCAAAAATTCATGGGAGATGTGGTTGATCTGAAAATCACCATGTAGCAATTTTTGAGTAACTGATACATAGAACATTTTGACCAAAACCTTCGGAATAGTTCTTATTTTCAATTGAAAACAAAACATATAATGAGTTGGACCATATTCTAGGCTATTAAATAAGTCTTAATAAACTTGGAAATATTCGGGTCACACAGAAATTGGTACATTAATGTTTTATAACAAATTTATTTTAATGGCCCCAAATGGAAAAAAAAAATTAATATCTCTCATCAGATGTATTAAAACCCAAACTACAGTACATACATGACCTAGAACAATGCTCAGAAATAAAAACAAATGTTCTGTTCATAAACACAACATAATAAATATGGGGATTGTGTATTGAGTGATAGATACTAAACCAAAAGAATGGCAAACTAATATTATATAATATTTATATAAAGTTTTATTTCTACATTTATGGAAAATGACATGCAAATAGTAATAAGATGTACATTAATGTTTCTCTTGGAGAGAGGGTGTGTGGAGAGAGTGGAGAAAGTTGTTATCAGGAGCAAGTCAGCTTTGGTGGAATGAGGCACACACAGTCCACGAGACTGATCAAGGTGATGTCTTCATGATTGTGAACATAGATAGGTCAAAGTACATTAAATTGCAGATTTAATATACGGACAGCTCAGTAAATGTCAATTGCACCATGAGAAAGTTGTTTTATGATTCGGGTGCTCAAAAAGTGTATTTGAAACTGACATCTATGTGATTTTTAAAATATCTAAGGATATTGATAATTTGACACATAGTGCATAATTGCGAGAACATCAGGTATTAGCAGATATTTTTCAAAACTCACTCAGCTGACCAAGATCAGCAGCCTGTTTAGACAACTTTGAAATCTATTTGGGTGCACCATTAATGTCAGGCTTATCATCTTGGTCATGTAGACACTGATTAAGATAGGATCGCTTGATGAATAGAACTGAAATCTTATTTCAATATGATTATGAGTTCCATGTCAAGATTATTGAAGACACTCTCTCCTTCCTACTTGTAAATCAAATGAAGAATAATCTTTTTTGAGTTTATTTTTATTTTTTTAAATAGAGAGGTAGGATGTGAATAGGAAAGACAGTAGAATGAATCAGATGTAACATTTCTATGTTCACATAATTGTAATATTTAAGCCAGGTGAGGTGATGCACACCTGTAATCACACTGGCTTGGTCAGCTGAAGCAGGAGGATCACAAGTTCAGAGCCTGAGTTCAATCCCCAGTAACAACAACAAAAAGCAAGTAACATTTTAAGCCACCAATTTTTAATCATGGGTTGATTTATTTGATGTGTCTGGTTTCCCTGATCTGATTTCCAAAATGTAAGCTGCCTGGTACCGTAACCTGGGAAGAAATCTCGGAGGGAGAGTATAGCTTTTCTTACTTTTACTTCTACTTTCTTCCTCAGGAGCCTCGGCCTAACTCTGACCAGTCATTACTTCTTCTATCTGGTTTCTCTTCTGTCTTCTATCTGGTTTCTCTTCTGTAACCGCTCTGCCTACGTTCTGGCCGCTCTGATTCTTCTGACCGACCGAGTGACTGCCCGGCTGACTGAATTCTCCGGACTCTCCGGACCGAGGAAAATGTATCTCCTAACTCGGACCGCTTTCACCCGGTTATATACCTTCAGGTTTGCGGGTGCCTACAGGTGCGTCACATACATATCAGGTGGAACTTATGGCTTCCCGCTAGCTACAACAGTCCTTCCTAATTAGGGCTCCTTCATATTCCTTCCCTTTAGTTTAAAAAGGTGCTTTAATTCTTGTCCCTACCTAGCTTTTCACCTTTTGTTTTTAAAAGGGTGGATATTTGAGCCCTTTTTGAGAAGGTGCTGCGGCTTTAAGGAAGCCTACTGCTGAGGAGCAGCTAACGCACTTAGTTAAGCACAATTGTATAAGCGGCTTTGACTTTTTTTTTTTTTTTTTTTCCTCTTCTTTATTTTTCTTTATGGCTTTCTTGCCAAAGCTCAATGGCTTTTTTTCTGCATGGTTTTTACCATGCTATTTAATTCTCTATTTTCTTTTAAGCTCATGGCTTTTTTCTTTATACTAAAGCTCAAGGCTTTTTCTCTATATTTTTTATGGCTTTTGGCCGGCTACTCTGCTTCGGCTTTTGGCCGGCTCGCTTCGGCTTTTCGCTGGCTACTCTACTTCAGCTTAATTCTTAACTGGCCTCAACTGAGTCAGAGGCTATGCTCTCTTGTTTACTACTCTTTTTGCTGGTCTCAACTGAGTCTGAGGCTATGCTTTTTCGTTGCTCTCCTTATTTCTTAGCTTTTCTTCTCTGCCTGCCGAGCCCCGGACGGACCACCATTTGTAAGCTGCCTGGTACCGTAAACCGGGATAAAAACTCTCGGGGGCAGAGTTAAGCTTTTACTACTTTTACTTCTACTTTCTTCTGTCTTCCTTGGGAGCCTCGGCCTAACTCTGACCAGTCCTCTGGAGCCTCAGCCTAACTCTGACCAGTCATTACTTCTTCTATCTGGTTTCTCTTCTGTCTTCTATCTGGTTTCTCTTCTGTAACCGCTCTGCCTACGTTCTGGCCGCTCTGATTCTTCTGACCGACCGAGTGACTGCCCGGCTGACTGAATTCTCCGTTCTCCTAACTCGGACCGCTTTCACCCGGTTATATACCTTCAGGTTTGCGGGTGCCTACAGGTGCGTCACATACATATCAGGTGGAACTTATGGCTTCCCGCTAGCTACAACAGTCCTTCCTAATTAGGGCTCCTTCACCAAAATATGCAACACTTGGTATTATTCAATAAAGCAGTCCCCATGATATGCCCATGGTAAATTACATTTATGATTCTTGTTCTGACCAGGATACACAATAGGTAATTTCACCCAAGGGATCACTTCAGGTGGTGAGTATGTATCATGTTGAGGAAAAGCACTTCCACAGACACTACCTTCACCCAACAATGATGTTATCTCAAAAACACTTCAGAACAAAAGACTAAAACAGAATCTGATCTTAGAGACAATTTGTTTTTAGTAAAGTCAACTCATTTCTGTTATTCTCTTCTTCAAGATATTATTAAGATATTTCGGGCTGGGATTATGGCTCAGAGGTAGAGCGCTCGTCTAGCACATGCGCGGCCTGGGTTCGATCCTCAGCACTACATACAAATAAACGCATTCTGTACAACTAAAGCAAATAAATAAATATTTTTAAAAAAGATATTTCTATGTGTCTGTTTCACATGTTCTCACTATGCTTGGAGCTAAGAATGACTTGTTAGTCTCTGAAATTTTCAGAAACTGGTCCATGGATTTTCTCCTCATACCCTCCTCTTAAAGGAATTTCCATGATTTCATTAGCAACAGTGCACAATCCACCAAAATGCTTCAGAGATGCTCTCAGGTGTTCTGTGCGGGGATATCACAGTCCTTGGATGGCCAACCCATCTGAACAGTACACAGTTATCCTTGTCCAAGTGGTCCTCCTATTAAATAATATTTTCTACATCATAAATAGTGTTGCATGTAAGAGGACTTTTAGTACATAGAGAGAAGTAAAAAGGATTACCTATCACATGTGAAGTGACATAAAACTCAGTTTGTACATGACTCAACATGAATAAAACTCATAACCTAAGAGCAAAGGAGGGCATCATGAGCTAGTGGGAGAAACACAGACTGACTATCTCAGGCAATCTATTGAATTTTCTAAATTTAAGTTTCTCATTGTAAGACATAAATATTAAGAATCTAGCAGGGTTTATGGACTGTTGTTAGTCTAAACATTTACAGAAGAATATTGTACCTAGAAGATTAAAAAAAAAAAAAAAAAGATTTGCTGTAGTTCAAACCCCATAAAGAAGCAAGTCAGTTTGTCTTTTTTCCCTTACTGTTCAGTATAATTATTTGAAGACATAAAATTACCCGACACACACATATTTTAGAATAGGAAAGATAGTAGAATGAATGAGTTCAAGGTAAGAATCCCCTAGGAGCTTTAATAGCACCTTTTATCCTGTTACCTCTTTTAGTTCCTCTTAAAACATCAATGACTACTGGGAATGGCAGTGTGAAAGCTGAAGAAGGTGTGACATTTCTGGAGAGCAACAGCATGTAAGACATGTCCTTTGATGTGTATACCAGGTAGCTTTGCTGAGTATGTGTGTGTTAATTTAAAGAGAATATAATGGAGATAGATGTTTCTGAAAGTTTATCCTATATTTTTGTTTTACAGAAAGTCCTTTTTGATAAAATAAAAGTTTTGCAAAAAAAAAAAAAAAAAAAATGGAAACTGTAATGCTGTAAGATTAAACTGAATGAACAGACAGGGAAAATTATTAATGTTTATTCAATATTTACGGAAAAGTCAGGGGCACTTCACCACTGGGCCACATCCCCAGCCCTTTTTTGTATTTTATTTAGAGATAGGGTCTCACTGAGTTGCTAAGTGCCCTGCCATTGGTGAGGCTGGCTTTGAACTCGTGATCCTCCTGCCTCAACCTCCCAAGTGCTGGGATTACAGGCATGTGCCACTGCACCTGGCTCTGACTTATCTTTATAATACATTTTAGATTGAGTGACCTCTTTGCACAGATGAAGAAATGGAAATATAAGGTAGATTTAGATCAAGATTACCAAAAAGAGAGAGATTTAAGACCAGATATGACAAATTAAAAGTGTAAAAGTAGTCTACTAATATTTCTATGAAGTTAATATTAATATAATATTAAATATTATTAAAATATTAAAAACAACTGCTAATAAGAAATAAATGTAATTCCTAACTGGTAAATTGTTCCCTATGAACGTAAATATTCTTCTTTCAGCAAATTTCTCTCTCAAACACAGTTGAAATCCTTTTTTTCTATTAACTGTATTCTCTCATTTATTCCAACAGAAAAGATCTAGAACTAGCTTTTGAAAACTCATGCTAGAATGTTTGTATTGATAAGAAATTAAGTTTAGTGATAGTGGTCAAATTTTTCAAGTTGCTCAGAGGGCATAAATCTATCAGGTGTTATACCAGAACATTTTCTTTAGAAATTAAATGTATACAATGGAATATTATGTATTTTGTGAGATATATGTGTATGTGTGTATGTGTATAAAATATTGCACATATCTACACACATATATATTATTATTACTCCTTTAAGTTAAATCTTTGTAAACTACACTTATAAGATTACGTGGTGATTTAACCACCAGGCATGTTGGCACAGGCCTGTAAACCCAGTAGCTCTAGAGACTGAGGTGGGAGGATCACAAGTTCAAAGCCAGCCTCAGCAAGGGCAAGGTGCTAAGCAACTCACTGAGACCCTGTCTCCAAATTAAATGCAAAATAGGGCTGGGGATATGATTCAGTGGTCAAGTCCCCCTGAGTTCAATCCCCAGTACACTCCTCATCCCATCCCCAAAAAAAAGATTATATGGTAATCTCAAATTTTTAATATTAAAAAAAATAATATTTTTTTACTTCTCCAAATGAAGCAAACTTATAATCATATTATGTAAGAAACAAATAGAAAACTTCAGAATTAATTAACCTAAAGAAGAAAGGAAATGTAGAATACATTGATGAAGGTGAGAGAACTATAATTATTATCTTCAACCACAACTCATATACAGTGTTAATGAGAATTTGATCAGGAAGAGAGTCTTTAAAGACAAAAATCTCTGGAGCTCTGCCTGAGAAGGAACACAACATGGCTCTCCATGCCCCAGGTCACTGTGGAAACCATGGTTCTCTTGGTGGAGAACAGTCAAGAGGGTGGTGGAAGTGCCACAACACTGGTAGCTACAGTAAAAACAGCAGAGCAGATGGGAATATAATGGTGAGAACCACCCAAGAAGAACTGTCCGGAGAGTGTAGTCAACCCAGACACTGGAAACTTGCTTGCATATGTTAGATTACACCTTCTCAAGACTAACCAGAGAAGAACATGGTGCAGATGGTATGAATGGGGTGGGGGGAGAAGTTACAAAGAAAAGAAGAACTTTGGGGGCTGAAGCACATGTTCATCAGGTTAACTCTGTTGATCTTTTCAGGCTGCATATATATTTCAAAATGTATAAAACTGCACACTATATTATAGGCAAGTTATTATATGGCCAATTGCACTAAAATAAATAAAGGCTTTGTTTGAAAGATTTCAGATGTCACAATATCTGTATTTTAAATTTCCTTTTTGTCTTTTTTTTTTTTTTTTTTTTGCACTAGGGATTGAACCCAGAGATACATTACCACTAGCTAAATCCTCAATCTTATTTATTATGTTAAGGCAGGATCTCACTAAGTTGGTGAGGGCCTCACTAAATTGTTAAGTCTCACCTCAAACTAGCAATCTTCCTACCTCAGCCTCCCAAGCCACTGGGTATTACAGGCATGAGCCACCATGCCTGGCAAATTTCTTACTTTTGAAAAAAATTCTAGAAATAATCTTGATAACTTGATATCCAGTGCAAAACTGTCAGGATGTCAAGTAATCACAGATAATATTAAATCAGTCAACCAACCAAGATTATCTATCTATTTAAACGATGTAAAAATGTATAGGGGTCTGCATCCTTGTGTGGTTATATATCACATAGGTATATGATTTGTTTTTTAACTGAAATTAAAACTTTAATTGAATCTAATTATAGTAGAACAAGTTACAGAACAAGTTTTCAGATGTTATCTCTTTATTACTTATAAGCATAATGTTTAAAGTTTCTAGATTTTAACTCACAGCTGATTTTTTTCTAATTTTTTATTGGTGCACTATAGGTACATAACAGTGGAATTTGTTGTCACATGTTCACACACATACACACTATAGCAATGTAATTTGGCCAATATCACTTCCCAGCACTTCCCAGCTCTCTCCCCTTCTTCCACTTCCTGGTCCCTTTCCTGGACTGATCTTCCTGTGATTTTAAGGAGCTCTGTCACCACCTTTCTTTTCCTTTTTCCTCTCTAGCTTCCACATGAGAGCAAAAACATATGACCATAGGACTGGAGTTTGCTTATTGAGCTTAACATAATGGTCTCAAATTCCAACCATTTTCCTGCAAATGACATAATTTCATTTTTCTTTATGGCTGAATGAAACTCCATTATGTATATATACCACATTTTCTTTCATTCTCTGTTGATAGACACCTAGGCTGGTGCCAAAGCTGATCTATATGAGGTTCTTCCTTGTTGCCGCCTGCAGCTGTTGCCACCTGCAGCAATGGTACCGCGGGAAAAAATTCGGAGGCAGACTGGAAATGAATAGGTTCTTTATTCTTCCTTCTTCTAATTTCTCTCTCCGGCTCCAACAACCTCTCCAACTCCAACCACACCCTCTAGCCAACCTCACCCGGTTAAATACTTTTTGCCTTAACAAGTATACACGTGTTAACAGCTCAAACTTACAGGTGCATCACATAGTGTTCACGTGCATAGAAAGATTCTTAAATAAATTCATGAATATCAGGTGAAAATACTTAAACACCTCTTATGGCTCTCAGCTAGCCGCCATCTTAGCTATCTCTTTATTAGGGCTCTTACACTTCTTGTCTCCTTGTTATGTTTTTTAATGTGTGAAAAGATTGATGAAACTTCTAACAAAGATGTATTCAAGAGGTGTTTAAAGTAAAAAAAAAAAAAAAAAAAAAAAATCCATGATTTTTTTTTTTTTTTTTTTTTTTTTTTCTGTCTGAAACACAAAACAGGACAATTTTACTCAAGGGACCTCTTTGAGTTTTAAATATATATCAATCAGGCTGAGGCAAATCACTTCCACAGATAATGTCTGCACACAATAATGGGTGTCAATTCAAGTGTGTTTCCAAAGAGCATACTCAAATGAATGTGAGCCTACGGAACACTCATGTTGAGTAAGTCATTTCATGTTCTGTGTGATGTTCAAAGATTGTATTTAAAGATTTCTATGTATCTGTTTCACACACACTCATTAATCTTAAAGTTGAAAAAGGCTGGTTTAGCTTCATATAGTTTTCATAAAATATTGCACAGGTTTTCTCTTTGTCTCCTATTTCTGTGGTTTATTTATCAACAAAGTACACACCACCATAATGCTTTGCCTCAGAGATTGTCTCAGGTCTGTGTAGAGAGATCACAGTTTTTTGACAAGCAAATTCCATTATCCTTGCTTAAATGGTCCATTGCATATAAAATCAATAAAAATTTAATATTAGAAAAAAGGAGGATCATTATTTCTTCCTGTGGTAAGATAACTTTTAGCATAGAGATAGAGAGCTTAGTAAAATTTCAATTTGCAAAGTAGTATTATTCTTACTGAACAAGGAATGACTAAATCAAGGCAATTGACATATCCATCATCTCATTATTCCTGTCACAACATTTGAAATTTGTATTTTAGCAGTTTTAAAAACATATAACACACCACAGGAGGTGGTGGCGTACACCTACAATATTCTCAGCAATTCAGGAGGCTGAGGCAAGATGATCACAAGTTAGAGGCCAGCCTCAGCAACTCAGCAAAACACTAAGCATCTTAGTGATGCACTAAACAATGTAGTGAGACTCTGTCTCAAAACAAAATTTAAAAAGGCTGGAGATATGGCTCAGTGATTAAAATTAAAGTGCCCTTGGATGAATTCCCATTACTCATCCAGAAAAATATATATATGCTAAGGTAACTTTTAGTATAGAGGTAGAAGTAAAATCCAATGCAAAGAGGTTTTCATACTGAAATAGTATTAAAACTTAAAACCTGAGGAAAAATGAAAACAAAACAAGGCACTAGGAGCAACATGAATTTTCTTCCTGTTGACCTTTAATTAATTATTTCAATGGATTTTATTTATATTTTTATATAATCATAAACTGTGGCATAAATCAAAACACAATTACTCTTGACCAACTGACAGTATACCCTTTGACAATATAAACCCCCTGCCTTTGGTAACCACCATTCTACTCTTTATTTCTATGTATTTAACATTTTAGATTCCACATTTAATCGAGGTCATATAGCATTTATCTTTCTGTGCCTGACTTACAAACCCAGAAGTCATTATTTTGCTATAGTCTCTACCTCCAAGAAGAGCAATTTGTCTATTTTCCTTAACTTTGCAATTCTAACAGTTCAAGAGTTATTATGAACCCTGTTTGTGAAAATTCTGAGTTAAATATAAGAATTTCAAATCCATTCTAACAAAATGTTCTATTGTCTCCTATAGATGATCTTAAACTATTTATAAGTCTTCCTGGGCCAAAGCAAATGTAAAAATGAAAAAGCCATAGCAGAAAGGACGTGTCTGATATGTGCTATGAACCTGTCCATCCAATAGTTTTGCTAAGCATGTGTGTGTTAATTTGGAGAAAATGGATGTAGCAGGCATTTTTTAAAGGCATTTGTAATAAATACTTTAACAGAGGTGTGCTCACCATCGTTCTGACAGAACAAAGAGGGAACAATCTCCTTGTGTCACATTTGTGCTGGGATCATTCAATAGCGTCACCAAGCCTTCAGAGTAAATTCAAAAATCCTTTATACCCATTGGCCTTTCAGCCTGGCCACTGCCAACCTTCCCACTGGCCTCCCATCCCCCTTTACTCAGGCCATTTGAGTCCCTTTAGTCTCTAAAGGTTAAGTGGCTTCACCTCTGTCCTTGAATATTCTGTTCCTTTCCCTGAAATGTTCTCTGGGCAGGACTTGGCTAAAGCTTCCCCCCGATCCCCAATCATAAAGAAAGGCAATTTCATATATTTTGATGACAGAAAGTAATTGGCTGTACATTAAAGTTTTTGCCAAAAAGTTTTGAAAACTGTACTCCTTAAAGATGGGAAATTACTAGTAGTTATTAAATTACACTGTACCAAAAAAATTTATGTGATTTTTTAATTTAATTTTATTTTTTTGTAGTTCCTTTTCAAAGCAAGCCTATTAGGTTGAATATTCTTTTTTTATTTAAATGAGGAAATAGATAAAGAAATAGATTAGAGGCCAGGCGTGGTGGCACACGCCTGTAATCCCAGCATTTGGGAGGCTGAGGCAGGAGGATTGCGAGTTCAAAGCCAGCCTCAGCAATGGCGAGGCACTTAGCAACTCATTGAGACCCTGTCTCTAATAAAATACAAAAAAGGGCTGGGGATGTGGCCCAGTGGTCGAGTGCCCCTGAGTTCAATCCCTGGTACCTAAAAAAAAAATAAATTAATTAAAAAAATAAAATTAAATTAACAAAGGAAAGAGATTAGGATCAATGTCACATTTCAAAAAGAGTGATATCTCAGACCACATCTTATTAATTAAAAAACAGATGACTGTTCAACTTTCCTAAATAATGACTGTTTAACTTACTTATTAATATTGAATATATAGTTAACTATAATAATTCTTAAATATTAATAGTGTTTAAAACTAATAAAAATCAGGATTGCTTACTGCTAAAAAGTTCCCAATGAAACTACATATTCTTCTTGTACTAATTGCCATTGAAATTCTGCTTGTGTTATAAAATATTTTATATGTCACTTATTCCAACATGTAGAGAAACAGCTACTAAATTTTTTTTGCCATGATAGAAAATTCAATTCAAAAACAAATACCAGATATTGCAGATTTCTCATGGGCATATACCTATCTGCTATGCTATCAGGGATTTATCCCTAAATCAGGTAATTCCCATTACAGATTACATGTTTACTTGTAATTTGAGATTATTATCATAT
The DNA here is from genome assembly GCA_025594165.1 of Tamias sibiricus. Taxonomy (NCBI): domain Eukaryota; kingdom Metazoa; phylum Chordata; class Mammalia; order Rodentia; family Sciuridae; genus Tamias; species Tamias sibiricus. Next base: position 89,365,938 of record CM046659.1, read on the forward strand.
ACATCTCCCTTTCCAGAGCAAATATATCCTTTGTCAAATTGCTTTAGGAATAGTTCTTTCTTTCTGTCTTTAATCTATACTTCTGAGTTCTCAGAGTAAGGTAAGGGGACAGTTTGGGAGGCAGTAGTGGTTTCCATTCCTCACCTGCTCTACTTTGTATCGCCCTGGAAAGTTCAGAGTAGAAAAGGAAATGAAAGCTGATTGAAAGAAAAAAAAAGTGAAGCAATGTCAAGGAATAGAATTAATAAAAAGGAGAGGAGAATGGGCAATAATCTTTCTAATCTCCAGTTTTAGATATCTCAATTTACTTATGGACCAACATAAGCAATATCATTGTTATATGTGGAGGTACTTTCTCATCACTGGAGTTTTAACTTTTTATCTACTAAACATGGATACTCAAATATAATAATTTCCTAAATATGTCTATAATGTATTCTTATCTTAGAAAAGATAGAGAGATGAATTGATAATAGGTGTATAGAATAGATAATTAAATAGACAAATTTTATATCTTTAAATGAGATAATACTATGTCAAAATCTGGTTGTTTTCCCAACACTCATTCATATAATTGAAGAAAAATCCTTTCTGCTAATAATCTTGAGTAAAACTAAGTTTGATTTAGAACAATGAACTCTGAATTTAATTCTCAGTTGCCTCCAGTTTAATCTGTCTTACATAATTCTCCAGATTTTTTTGTATTCATTTAGCTGATTAAATAATATCCATCTAATTACAGATTTTTTAAATTTTATTTTTATTTTTTATGTTTGATTTTTTATTTGAAGTTGTTGTATATATAACAGTAGCATGCATTACAATTCATAATACACATATAGAACACCTTTTTACATAATACTGTTTGTATATAAAGTATATTCATTCATACTATTTATGTCTTCAATCATGGATTTAGGATAATGATATCCATCTCATTCTACCATCTTCTTTTTTTCCCTTCATAATTATAGATTTTTAAAATTAATGGTAAGGTAGTATTTGAGTTTGTATCCAAATCTTCATATTATTTATTTATTTATTTATCTATTTATTTATTTATTGGTACTGGGACTAGAACTCAGGGTACTCGACCACAAAGCCACATTCCCAGCCCTATTTTTGTATTTATTTAGAGACAGGGTTTCACTGAGTTGCTTAGCACCTTGCTTTTCCTTAGGCTGCCTTTGAACTTGAGATCCTCCTGCCTCAGCCTCCCAAGCACCAGGAATTACAGGTGTGTTTCACCATGCCCAGCATCATATCAGTTATGTATTATGTGCACTTTCCTATAGTTTAATCTCTAAAAAAATTGATCTAACATACATTTTAGAACGATAAGTTAACAATTAATTTTATAATATAGAAGAGCTACAGAGAAACCATAATGTTATATCAGATCTTTTTACCAAATTTTGATATTACTTTGCCATCACCTATCCAAGGACATCATCTAAATTTTTGCTATTTAGTATAAAAATTGCTGCTGTTGACCCACCTAGATCACTTTTACTGAACTTGTCCTTTGTACCAGTGAACTGAAGCTAATTTCCAGGCAACACCTCAAACATGTTTTAGATTTTCCCCTTGCTGTTCTACTTGCCTCACTCCCTGCTGGTGAAAGAACACTCCTAATGAATGATTTACCTAACAATCCCATGTTATTCTCTTGAATAATCACAGCTATCTTTCATTTTGAGCATAATATAAGATATTGTTAGCCCTGATTTTTCTTCCATTTATACTTTTCAATTTCAGACATAGATGTTAAATGTCAATGTAAATATCAAATTTGAAAAGTCAAGTTCCCTTTTTTATCCCCATAACTGACAATCTGTCCTTCTCTCAAGGTTACTTCAGAAGACACATTGAATAAAATGGATGGAGGAAATCAGTCCATAGTGTCAGAATTTTTGCTTCTGGGACTTTGCCACTCATGGGATATTCAGGTCTTGCTCTTCATGATGTTATTTATGATTTACCTGATGACTGTATTTGGAAATATTTTTATCATGCTACTAATCATCAAGGATACCCATCTGCATTCCCCCATGTACTTCTTGTTAGCCAACCTATCCTTTGTTGACATGTGGCTTTCCTCAATCACTACTCCTAAGATGATCACAGGATTTCTCAGGGAGAACCAGAGCATTTCCTTTGGAGGCTGCATGTGCCAGATTCTCTTTGTCCATTTTGTCGGAGGGACTGAGATGGTAATACTTGTGGCAATGGCCTATGACCGCTATGTGGCCATCTGCAAACCCCTCCACTATACCACCATTATGAGTCTGCAAAGGTGCATTGGGTTAGTAGCGATTGCCTGGATTGTTGGCTTCGTGCATGGCATGAGTCACCTGGGTGTAATTGTGCAGCTGCCTTTCTGTGGCCCCAGAGAAATAGACAGCTTCTTCTGTGATATGCCACTGGTAATCAAGCTGGCCTGCATGGAATCATATAATCTGGACACTTTAATGAACATTGATTGTGGGTTTGTGGCTGTAACCTGCTTTATTCAATTACTGATATCCTACACACATATTCTTGTCACTGTTCACCAAAGCTCGAAGTCTGGTGCATCCAAGGCTCTTTCTACATGCACTGCCCACATCACAGTGGTGGTGCTCTTCTTTGGGCCCTGCATCTTCATCTATGTGTGGCCAATTAGTGGTACATGGTTAGACAAATTTCTTGCTGTGTTTTACACTGCTATAACACCTATTCTAAATCCCGCCATTTACTCGTTGAGAAATAAAGAAATTAAAGATGCTATGAAGAGGTACAGAAGCTACTGCATGAATTCCAAGGCTAATATTTAATGCCCAGAAGCAAGTGAGTGTTTCAAATAGACGATTATTGATCTTATCAAATAGGTTGAAAATTATGACATGTTTAGTCTGTGTCTACATATTATTACTGTCCTTAGATATAAGAAAAAGGCTATTATAAATCAGAAAATTTCAACATTTCCAAAGAAAGGAATGTGAACTTTTTTTTTCTAAAACCCATGCATTATTTTTTTTTTTTTTTTTTTGGTACCGGGGATTGAACTCAGCGGCACTCGACCACTGGGCCACATCCCCAGCCCTTTTTTTTGTATTTTATTAGAGACAGGGTTTCACTGAGTTGCTAAATGCCTCGCCATTGCTGAGGCTGGCTTTGAACTCGCGATCCTCCTGTCTCAGCCTCCCAAAGTGCTGGGATTACAGGCGTGCGCCACCACGCCCGGCTCCATGCATTATTAATCCTTCTTTATGGGAGAATGTTTTAAGTAGTCTTCCTATGCCTTCAACTACATTAAAGAGACTCAAGTAATGCAGTTAACACCACCATAGATCCAATCTCATGGATTGCAACTTCATGAAATTTCTTAAATTTTTTTAATGCCATTAGAAAAAAAAATGCTCACAAAACATTTGATGCTTCCCCTCCAAATTTCACTTACCTTTTTACAAAAATCAAAATATGACTGTTTTTTCTTTCACAGAGATTCTTACCCAAATATGAAGGGGGAAAATTGAGAGAGAATGAAATGAAAGTGGTAAAACACTTAAGAAAAGTGGTAGAGATTATGTTCTATTTGGTTTTCATTAATTTAATAAAAATTAAATCAATAAGTAAATAATGATATCTTCTGTGGTTATTATCCTCAAAGAATAATATTTTTGCTTTGAATTGTTAATCAGTTTTGTAAACAGCCTTAAATGTGATCTACCTGAAGTAGGGCCCATGGCTTACTTCGTTACTTCTTAAACCTGTAGCATAGTAATGTGGAATGGACACTTAGCAAAGCACTTTAATAAATCAAATAGAAACCGATCTTTTCATTCACATGCTTACAAAATTTATTTCTCAAGGTGTATATCAATAGGCACTTTTGACATTTCAAAAAATTTGCTAACAATTGCAGGTTAAAAATGATATTTCTTTTCTTTTTTCCTGAATGATAAATTAAATGGATTGAAACTGATTTTTTTGGAATCAATAAAAAATGTTAAAATGAAAAGATGGCATATGAGCAATTTTTATTCATTTTATATTGGAGCTGTTTACAACAAATGACAGAATAATAATAATGCAGATAACATCCTTGACTGCCTGATCATTATTTTGTATGTATTCCCTTCAGTGCTTTTGTATTATACCCAAGTTGTTAATGAGAAAACAAGACCCAGATATAGGAACCAAATTTCTTGAAGGTAACACAGCTTTATTTTGCTTTAATTAAAAGAATTTAGAGATGAACTACACTTCTAAGAGTGTTTGTTTAATATTTAACACTGAACAGTACAATAGAAAATTTATTTTTCACCAAGTATGTTAAAGCATAACTCATGCCAAGAATAAAGTACCAAAACATCTCTATTAATCTAACAAATGAATCACTAATTGTTGTAAATGGTAAAATTTTCAATCTAGTTTTCTCTATCAATATACATTGTGAAGAAAATGAATACCTCTCAAGCACATGCTTGTTCACCTATGATCATAAAGAACTGGCAGTCTTTGGTTGTTTCTATCTTAGCCAGAGCCTCAATGCACCTTCAAGGAATACTCTTTCAACCACTGTGTTTTCATCACTGTATGTTCTAAGTTACTTTTATTGCTACCTAGAATCCTTACTCTCTTTGTAACTCTGTAAGTCTTTGGAAGATGAACCTGAGAGTTAAGCACTAATTGTATGGATTTCATGAAAAGGGTATAATGATTAAAAACATAGATTTTACTATTCTGTAGCATAACATACCATGCCAAATTTCTAGTAGTAAATGCCCTCAACTCAGACATTTTCATCACTTTTTACCATGCAATTCAAACCCAGTGCATATACTTTAATCCAACTGAAAGATCTAACTAATTCCTACTTTTTTTTTTTTTTCTGTTAGAATCATCTATATAAACACTAATATAGAGGATTTATACATATGAGTGTTCCCTGGACAAAATTCATAATACTATAGCCAGTTTTTCACTTTAAATTTAATGAAAATATTATTTTAAACTCTGGTGGAAGTATACCTTTCTCAGGAAGAGATACGTCCACCCAACAGAGCCCAAAGTTAGCAGAAGGGAAGCAAAAATGTTGTGAGTGGGTAGTAAGTATAATAATGGGAGGAGCTGCTCCCAATTTCTCATTTTCATTAACAAATCTTAGAAATAATTATCTTTTCTCCCATAAGAGTCATCCAACATTCTGACAGACCACTACTTATGGGCAATCATGTATGTGTACAAACTAGTAAATTCATTGGTCATGGACCCATTGCTTCATTTGTGAGGATGTCAAATAAAGCTTGCACAAATACCATGATGGTGAATAAGAAACTACTTAAGCCCATGGATGTTCGTGCAAGCTGAGATATCACCATAGGAAGAATATGCATATCTACAATAAATGTGCATTCTAATGAGACAAAATTCTACTTCCTCCATAGTATAAATATTCTAACATCATCAACCTACCACTAGGATCTCCACAGAATACTGTGCCATATTAGTGGATTGGTCCTAAAGTGCTGATAGCCAGATAATGCATATGAGGTTTTCCATGCAGGACCTCAAAATCTGATCATCTTATATGGGGACCCATTGAGCAAGCACTGGGATGCCTTTAAAAAAAGAATCTCATGTTTTGTCTTTCTAGAAAATCTTCCTTTACAATGGATGCCCTCTAGAAAGCATTCAAATGGACACCTATATTTGGTAGCCTGTGCCCATTCTGAGAGAATTTATCACCAGGATTCTTTCCTAGGTTTGTCATTAATATTTTTAGTGTCTTCATTCTAAGTCCTAATCATCTAAACAAACTTTTATCCATTATCCATGAATCAATATAGACCCATGCTTTTTACAAGTCAAAGAGAATAACCAAATGTACTGTCACAATTTCTTCCCATGTTTATCATTTCTCCTTATTATTGTTTTATATGGCCACAACCATATTAAAAATGCTTTATTTAGCATAATGCATTTCTTGACTGAGGCTATAAGACTACAGACCTTCACCTCTAATTACTGCCAATATTTCATGTAAATGTTAAGCAAAATTTTTATTTTCAGTCCACTGCTTATAAGGAGTTTCTCACATAGTTATAGCTGTGTAACAAGTGAAACAAAGCAATCTGGCAGAAGTAGGTGTTGCAGTTGGGGCTTCAGAAACTCATTTGATCCCTTTACGCCTCAGACCTGCTATGTTTGATCTCTCATGTGCCATTTCTACTTAATGGCAGCATGATATTTTGCATTTCAACTTATGGATTACATAGTAAAATACTGTCCAGGTCCAACAGATGGTGACAGTTAGACCTCAAGACACTTTATTGATATCTATGACACCATCTGTTTAGATATGTCTAAGGTACCTCCTTTTTCCTGATCACTCATTCTATGAGAATATTTTGGTCCAGATATGAAGTGTTCCCCAAAAGCTCATGTATGAGACAGTGCAAGAAGGTTCAGGGATACAATGATCTGAAACCTTATCCAGAAAAACTGTGCTGCAAGCAATCATCTTTTCTGCAAAAGCTTGTTACCTGAGAGACTTCATGCACAGAAAAATTTCTCCTATTTGCCATGCATGTATTTCCTTTAATTCCCTTTATCTCCCATAGACTACCATCACTCCCTGCTACCACCCAGAATCCCAAGTCCTTATACCCTCCTGTAGCCAAAAATATTTTTTACACTTCAAACATCTGGACCTTCTTTGAGTCTTTTATTGAAATAGAACCCCTCTGAAATTAAAGCCTCCAAATTGTTTTAGCTCCTGAACTTCCTCATACCAAGAATGGAGGGTGAGGGGCAGCTCCCTTACCCTAGTGCCTGGGAAACAGAGTATAAAACCTGTTTCTTAGTCTAGCTAAATCTACATATGTACATTTCCTAACTTTAGTCCTACTGTGCCTCCTTTATTCTTCTTCCTTTTTTCTTTTGTTCTCTTTAGTTATACATGACAGTAGATTGCATTTTGATATACTTACACAAGCATGGAATATATCTTTTTCTACTTAGGACCCCATTCTTATGGATATTCATGAAAGTGAAGCTCACTGGTGTATATTCATATACGTACACAGGAACATTATGTCAGATTCATTCCACTGTCTTTCCTTTTCTTACCCCCCTACCTTCCCTTCATTCCTCTTTATCTAATCCACTGGACTTCTATTCTTCCACTCCTCCCCGCTCCCTTATTGTGGGTTAGCTTCCACAGATCAGAGAAAACATTCATCCTTTGGTTTTTTAGGATTGTCTTATTTCACTTAGTAAGATACTCTCCAGATCGTTCATTTACTGGCAAATGTCATAAAGTCATTCTTTTTATGGCTGAGTAATACTCCATTGTGTATATATACCACATTTTCTTTATCCGCTCATCTGTTGAAGGAAACCTAGGTTGGCTCCATAGCTTAACTATTGTGAAATGTACTGCTATACACATTTATGTGGCTACATCACTGTAGTATGCTGATTTTAACTTCTTGGATATATACCAAGGAGTAGGAAAGTTGGAGCAAATGCTGGTCCCATTCCTAATTGTTTGAGGAATCTCCATACTACTTTCCAGAGTGGTTGCACCAATTTGCAGTCCTACCAACAATGAATGACTGTGCCCATTTCCCCACACATCCTCACCAACATTTATTGTTATCTGTATTCTTGATAAAGACTGGAGTGAGATCAAATCTCAGTGTAGTTTTAATTTGCATTTCTCTAATTGCTAGAGATGTTGAACATTTTTTTCATATATTTGTTGACCATTGGTATTTCTTCTTTTGTGAAGTGTCTGTTTACTTCCTTTGCATATTTACTGTTTGGGTTGTTTGTTTTGGGTGTTAAGTTTTTTAAGTTCTTTGTCTTTGTATAGCCTGGAAATTAATGCTTTATCTGAGGTTCAGGTGGCAAAGATTTTGTGCCATTCTGAGGCTCTCTCTTCATGCTCTTGATTGTTTCCTTTGCTATGAATACTGTTTTTAGTTTGATGCTACTCTGTTTATTGATTTTTTTTTAATTTTACATCTTGTGCTTTAGGAGTCTTTTTAAAGAAGTCAGTTCCTAAAATGACATGATGGAGTGTTAGGCCTACATTTTCTTCAAGTAGGTGCAGTGTTTCTGGTCTAATTCCCAGGTTTTTGATACACTTTGAGTTGAGTTTTGTTCAGGGTGAGAGATAGAGGTCTTGGGTTGTTTTTATTTTTATTTTTCCCCATATAATGCAATGTTCACAGGGTGAAGTGAAGGCTGTAAATACAAGGGCTGGAAGCAGGAATGAGTCACAGAAGCAAGAAACTGTAGCTATATTTTAAAATAATATATCAGTATTTCTAAAGGATTGATGTGGGTGGTTTTTATCTACATCCTATTTGGCAAAATTGAGGTTAACAGTAAGTGCAACTGTATTTCCTAATGGCAAAAGTATTTCACTAATTCTGGACCTATGTACACTCTGAATGAGAGTAGACTGTAGGGGAGGCACTTGCTAAACGAGTATTGCTGCCCACAGTCTAGACCAGCACAATGACTGACTGTGTAATGTTGGGGGGAAAACGTGGATATTAATAAAGAGAAAGACAAATAGTGGGTGAGGTTAAAAAATTAATAAATGAGATATTAACTGAAGAAAGTCCTATATCAAACACACACCTTGAAAGATACTTAGAGCAAGAGATGACTTTTCTCCTGTTATGGTTTGGTTATGAGGCATGGCTGGAGAAAGTGGCTCACTGGGAATCCTCCCTGTAAGGGTGCATCTTCCCTGTGGCTCTTTTACCCACTGTTCTCACTGTCTGGGCTTCCTGAGCCCACCATGATCTGATCAATTTTCCTCTGCTTGGCCCTCCTCCATACGTGCTGCCTCACCTTGAGCCCAGAGCAATGAAGCTGGCTCCATTCAGTCAAAGGACTGAAACCTCTGAAACCATGAGCCCCAAATAAAGATTTTATCCCCTCTATTGTTCTACTCAGGTATTTTGGTCATAGCAGTGAAAACCTAACTAAAACATCTCTCTCATCTCAATTATATGCAATGCTATATAATTGTGAAGAACACTCCTCTTTAGGAAACCTGACAAAACTGAAAGAAGCTAGCAAGTTTGAGTGACCTCCACCCTGGAATACATATTTATACTATTTGATAATGATCTGAACTACATATTAATGGTTGAATGTGATTCCAGTAATTTTCCAGTACTTTTGACTTATAGGATCCTTTTGTACTAAGAGCTCTGTGGTCAGAGAACAAGGAATAGACTATGAAATAATAATAAATTACATCTTGGTCTAGTCCTCCAGTCTCTGGCACAAAACATCTGATTTCCTGAGCAATGGGGTGCTAGGAGAATATTTTTGTAATGTTTCATCTCAGGCCCTTTGTTCTTGAGACAAATCTCCTAATACCTTCCTATGTAGGGGTGATAGGAGACTCTTCTGTTGTGATATTTGATATTTGACCCTGGTTCTTGACACAAAACTCTTAAATAGCTTGGGAACATATTAGCATTGTCTGTTCTAGTGAAGTAACTGTTGATGGGCTCATGGACAGCTGCAGGATGGGGGCTAAAGGCAAGAAAAATCTATGGGATTAGATTATTAGAAATTTTGGCCTACCCTGACCTCCAGGTAGGTGAAAATGGATGAAAGCAGAGCTAGTCACAAGGGGGTCCTAATTTAATCAACCATACTTATGGGTCTTAGAGGGTGGCACATCTAGAGAGGGCATGGAAGCTACATGCCCCTTCCCACATGCCTTGCCCTTTGTATCTTTTCCATCTGACTATTCATCTGTATCCATTGTCATATCCTTACAATAAGTGGACATATGTAAGTAAAGTGTTTCCTTGAGTTTTGTGAACATAGAGTATTGCAGAGTGACCAGCATCCCACAAAAGTAGGTTCCTGCTCAGGAGATATGAGCTGCCTGGGAAATAAAAAGTCTGAAATAACTAGTAAGAAATAGACTCGGAGCCAGAAATTGGATATAAAAAGAGAAGTGTCTGATAGGTCTTCCAATCCTGATAGGACCTGGAACAAAACAACTGAAAAAGGGCCCTGATTCTTTATTTAAGGGGGAGTAATTTAAAGGCAGGGATAAGGGTTCAGCAAGAGGAGTCTTGATTCTTGGGGTGGCAGGGGTCTTGCTGTAAACAGGTTGATTGACATTTGGGTAAGCCACACCCATCTCTGAGAGGCTGTGTAGCTCCAGCAGGTCACCCCATATCCTATGCTATGCTGAACTTGAGATGGAGCTAGGTAGGATGGCACATGAACCAGGCATTCTCAAACCAGTGGGGTTGATGTTGGGAGTTCCTGATAACAGGCTTTCCTGCCTAATTGCTTCAACATCACTTTAGTTCATGCACAGTTCCAGAAGGCTCCCAGCAATAGAGAAGAAAAAGGTTTTTTTTGGCTCATAGTTTCAGAGGTTCAGTCCATGAACAATCAACTTCATAGCTATGGGCCTGAGGTGATGCAGAACATCAAAATGGGAGGATAAGTAGCTCAGAACATGGCAACCAGGAAGTGGAGAGAGAGAGAGAGAGAGAGAGAGAGAGAGAGCACTTTGATCACCACGGTGCAAAATATAAACCCTAAAGGGACACCCTAGTGACATACTGCCTCCTGCCACACCCTACCTGCCTATAGTTATTACCTGGTTCTTTCATATTACTGTGATAATCCACGGATTAAGTCACACATTTCATAATCTAATCATTTCACCTCTGAAACTTCTTGTATTGTCACACCAATGAATTTTGGGTGGATATCTCATTTTTAACCACAACACTATATTATTACTTTATGATTTCTTCCTCTTCCCTAAACATTTTTCAAAGTGGTATGTATACATAATTAAAATGTTCTGTGAATTAAAGGATGATATAAGAGAACAAATACAGGCAGCAAAAGATCATTTTGATAAAGAGGTACATAAGCAAATACAGGAAGGAAAAGAATACTTCAATAAGGAGATGGACAATTTTTGGAAAAAAAAAAAAGAAATCCTTGAAATGAAAGAAACAATAAACCAAATTAAAAGCTCAATAGAAATCATCAACAACAGATTAGACCACTTGGAATGCAGAATCTCAGACAATGAAGAAAAGATATATAATCTTGAAAAGAATGCAGATCACACAGTGAAGACAGTAAGAAACCATGAGCAGAACATTCAAGAAATATGAGATAATATAAAAAGACAAAATTTAAGAGTTATTGGAATAGAGGAAGGCATAGAGTTTCAAACCAAAGGAATGAGCAATCTATTCAATGAAATAATATCACAAAAATTTCCAAACATGAAGAATGAATTGGAAAACCAAATACAAGAGGTTTACAGGATTCCAAATGTACAAAATCACAATGAATCTACACCAAAGCACATTGTAATGGAAATACCTAGAATACAGAATAAAAAGAGAATTTTAGACGCCATGAGAGAAAGGTATCAGATTACATATAGGGGGAAACCAGTTAGGATATCTGCAGATTTTTCAAACACAGACCCTGAAAGCTAGAAGATCCTAAAACAACATATACCAAGCACTGAAAGAAAATGAATGTCAAACATAATCTTATGTCCAGAAAAATTAAGCTTTAGATTTGATGATGAAATAAAAACCTTCCATGATAAAAAAAAAAAAAAAAGCTAAAAGAACTTACAGCTAGAAAGCCAGAACTACAGAATGTACTCAGCAAAATATTACACAAGGAGAAAATGAAAAGCAACAATGAAAATCAGCAGAGGGAGGTATTACACTAAAGGAAAAACTAATCAAAGGTAGAACCAAGTCAGTTAAATACCGAAAATAAACAAGAATGGCTGGAAATACAAATCACATCTCAATAATAACTCTGAACGTTAATAGTCTAAACTCACCAATTAAAAGACACAGTCTGGCAGATAGGATTTTTAAAAAAAAAAAAAAACATTCAACAATATGCGGCCTCCAAGAGATTCATCTCATAGGAAAAGACATCACAGACTGAAGGTAAAAGATTAAGAAAAAACATACCACTCACATGGACTGCAGAAAAAAGCAGGAGTTTCCATCCTCATATCAAATAAAGTAGACATGGGCTAGGGTTGTGGCTCAGCGGTAGAGCACTCGCACATGTGTGGCCCAGGTTTGATCCTCAGCACCACATAAAAATAAACACATTGTGTACAACTAAAGCAAATAAATAAATATTTTTAAAAAATAAATAAAGTAGACTTCAAGCCAAAGTTAATCAAAAGGAATATAGAAGGACATTTCATACAGCTCAAACAAACTCTTTGCAAGTTCAAGAGACAGATAGACCACTATACACTAACTATGGGTGACTTTAACACACCTCTTTCACCACTGGATAGATCTTACAAACAAAAGTTGAAAAAAGAAACTATAGAACTCAATAAAACAATCAATAATTTAGACTTAACAGACATATATAGAATATTTCATCCACCAACGAGCAAATACTCTTTCTTCTCAGCAGCACATGGATCATCCCCTAAAATAGAACATATATTATGCAAAAAAGCAACTCTTAGCAAATACAACAAACTAGACCTACTACCCTGCATTCATTCTATCAGATCATAATGGAATGAAATTAGAAATCAATGACAAAATAAAACATAAAAGCTACTCCAACACCTGGAGACTAAATAATATGCTATTAAAAGGACAATGGGTTGCAAAAGACTTTGAAGAAGAAATTTAAAAATTCTTAGAGGTAAATGAGAATACTGACACAACATACCAAAATCTCTGGGATGGCTAGGATATAGCTCAGTTGCTAGAGTGCCTGCCTTGCATGCAAAAGGACCTGGGTTCAATCCCCAGCATTAAAAAAAAAAAAAAAAAAAATCTCTGGGACACTATGAAGGCAGTACTAAGAGGAAAGTTCATTGCATGGAGATCATTTCTTAAAAGAAAAAAATTCAGCAAATAATTACCTAACATTACATCTCAAAGCTGTAGAAGAAGCAGAACAAACCAACACCAAAAGCAGTAGAAGACAGGAAATAATTAAAAGTAGATCTGAAATAAATGAAATAGAAACAATTGAAAAAATTGACAAAACAAAAAGTTGGTTCATTGAAAAAAATAAAAATAAATAAAATTGATAAACCTTTAGCCATGATAACGTAGAGAAGAAAAGAGAAAACTCAAATTACTAATATCCATGATGAAAAAGGAACTATCATGACAGACACTACAGAAATATAGAAAATAATTAGAATTTATTTTTAAAATTTATACTCCAATAAAATAGAAAATATTGAAGATATTTACAAATTTCTAGAGTCACATGATTTGCCCACACTGAACCAGGATATACACTATTTAAACAGAACAATGTCAAGCAATGAAATAGAAGATGCCATCAGAAGCCTACCAACCAAGAAAACCCAGGACTGGATGGATACACAGATGAGTTCTAGAAAATCCTTAAAGAAAAACTAATACCAATACTCTTCAATTTATTTCAGGAAATAGAACAAAAGGAGCACTTCCAAACTCTTTTAATGAGGCCAATATCACCCTGATCCCAAGACCAGGCAAAGACACATCAAACAAAGAAAACTGCAGACCAATATCTCTAATGAACATAGATGCAAAAATTTTCAATAAAATTCTGGCAAATAAAAAACAAAAACATATCAAAAAGATACTGCAACATGATCAAGTGGGATTTATCCCAGGGATGCAAGGTTGATTCAACATAAGGAAATCAACAAATGTAATTCATCACATTAATAGACTGGAAATAATAGTCATATGATCATCTCAATAGATGCAGAAAAGGCATTTAACAAAATACCACACCCCTTCATGTCAAAACACTAGAAAACCTAGGGATAACAGGTATTTATCTCAACATTGTAAAAGCTATCTATGCTAAGCCTCAGGCCAACATCATTCTAAGTGGAGAAAAAATGAAAGCATTCCCTCTGAAAAATGGAACAAGACAGAATGCCCTCTTTCACTACTTCTATTTAACATAGTTTTTAAAACACTATCCAGAACAATTTAGACAGATGAAAGAAATTAAAGGGATACAGATAGGTAAAGAAAAACTCAAATTAGCACTATTTGCTAATGATATGATTCTAGATATAGGAGACCCAAAATATTCCACCAGAAAACTTCTAGAACAAGTGAATGAATTCACCAAGGTAGCAGGATATAGAATCAACACCCATAAATCAAAGGCATTCCTTATATCAGTGACAAATCATCTGAAAGGGAAACAAAGAAAACTACTCCATTTAAAGTAGCCTAAAAAAATAACATAAAATACTTGGGAATCAACTTAACAAAAGAAATGAAAGACCTGTACAGTGAAAACTACAGAATGCTAAAGAAAGAAATTAAAGAAGACCTTAGAAGATAGAAAGATCTCCCTCGTTGTTAAAATGACCATACTACCAAAGGCACTATACAGATTTAATGCAAATCCAATCAAAATCCCAATGACATTCCTTATAGAAGTAGAAAAACCAGTCATGAAATCATCTGGAATAATAAGAGTTTCAGAATAACCAAAGCAATCCTTAGTAAGAGGAGTGAAGCAGATGGCATCACTATACCAGAGCTTAAATTATATTACAGAGAAATAGTAACAAAAACAGCATGGTATTGGCACCAAAATAGACTTGTAGACCAATGGTACAGAATAGAGGCCACAGAAAGAAATCCACATAAATACAGTTATCTGATATCAGACAAAGGCACCAAAAACATATCTCGCAGAAAACAAATGGTACTGGGAAAACTGGAAATCCCCACAATATCTCACACCATGCACAAACCTTAACTCAAAGTGGATCAAAGACCTAGGAATTAAACTAGAGACCCTGCACCTAATAGAAGAAAAAGTAGGCCCAAATCTCCATCGTGTCAGACTAGGCCCCGACTTCCTTAATAATACCCATATAGCACAAGAATTAAAATGAAGAAGGAATAAATGGGATGAATTCAAACTCAAAAGCTGCTTCTCAGTAAAAGAAACAATCAGTTAGGTGAATTAAAAGCCTACAGAATGGGAGCAAATTTTTACCACAAGCACATCAGATAGTTCACTATTCTCTAGAATATATAAAGAACTCAAAAATCTTAACACCAAAAAACAAATATTCCAATCAGTAAATGGACCAAGGAACTGAACAGATACTTCTCAGAAGATGACATACAATTAGTCAACAAATATATAAAAAAATGTTAAACATCTCTAGCAATTAGAGAAATGCAAATCAAAACTACTCTAAGATTTCATCTCACTCCAGTCACAATGGCAGCTATTAAGAATTTAAGATACAATAAGTGTTTTGCGAGGATGTGGAGAAAAGGGCACACTCTTACATTGCTGGTGGGACTGCAAATTGGTGCAACCAGTCTGGAAAGAGTATGAAGATTTTTTGGAAAATTTGGAATGGAACCACCATTTGGCCCAGCTATCCCACTCCTAGGTCTATACCCAAAGGATTTAAAAACAGCATGCTACAGGAACACAGACACATCAATGTTCACAGCAGCACAATTCACAGTAGATAAATTTTGGATCCAACCTAGATGCCCTTCAGTAGTTGGATGGATAAAGAAAATGTTGCATATATACAAAGTGGAATATTACTCATCATTAAAAGAGAATAAAATCCTGGCATTTGCAGGTAAATGGATGGAGTTGGAAAATATAATGCTAAGTGAAGTAAGTCAATCCCAAAAAACCAAATGTGGATATCTTCTCTGGTATAAGGATGTTGATTTATAATGGGGATGGGGAAAGGAAAGCATAGGAGGAATAGACAAACTTTAGATAGGGCAAAGAGGAAGGAGGGGAAGGGAGGGTGCATGTGGTTTGGAAAGAAGGTGGAATGAGATGGACATCATTACTCTAAGTACATGTATGAAAACATGAATGGTGCGACTGTACTTTGTATTCAACCAGAGACATAAAAAAAGTGTGCTTTACTTGTGTAATATGAATTGAATTGCATTCTGCTGTCATATATAACTAATTAGAATAAGTAAAATTATTTTTTTTAAAAATGTATACATAAATGGTAGAAAGACCTGTAAAAACAATACATGAATATAGCTAGTTAACTATGCTAGTGATTTCTTTATTTTGTATCAACAGATGATAAAATTTATTGAATTTCTATTATATCCAATAACATATGTTTCCTTGAACAATATGGGAAAAGTAAACAGTAATAAATTCATTAATTATCAATTTATTAATATAAAATTAGTGAGAACAGGACCTCATCAGATATATAGCTTACATATAGACTATTGTGAAGGTCATGTTAAAACTGAAGAAATTCATTTAACAATGAACTCATATTTTTTAGATTTTATGTACTTTTTTCTATAAATAATTAAAAAGGGTAATTTCAAAGCCCTTTTTAAAAGATAATTAACTAGTGTTCTTTTATATTTTTATTTGTTCTTTTTAGTTATACATAACAGTAAAGTCTATTTTCGCATATTTATGAAATTGTGGAGTATATCTTATTCTAATTAGGATCCCAGTATTAAGAATGTACCTGATGTTGAGATTCACTGTGGTGCATTGCTACACGTACCTAGGAAAGTTATCAGATTCATTCCATTGTCTTTCCTACATCTATTCCCTCTCCCTTTCATGCTTGTCTGGGAATATACACTATATGATTTAATCTTTTATAAGAATATAATGATGTCTATTTTGGTAAATGTGCTGGGTGTCCTTGCAACGCTATGTACATTTTGGAGTTTCTGCTCAAGAGTAGTTTTGCTTTAAATATATGTCACTTGGCAGGAGGGTAACCCAACCACAGGCCCTAAATAACCACAGAGCACAGCGTTTTTTTTCTGCCCATTCAGGAAACCCACAAGTGATCTTGCCCAACCTTGGAGCCAAGTTTATGACCACACTTAGATAGAAAGCATCCATTAGCCATATCAAAATGGAACATAAACTTCTTCATGATTTAAACATTATACAATGTATACATATATCAAACACTACATGATATACAATTAATATGCACAAAATAGAAATTAAAATATTTATACTTTATTTTCAATGTTATTACATATTATGCACATGTAACTATTAAATCATGCTTACTTTATTAAACAAAATAAATTTATTGAAAAAATTATATTATTGTAATTAAGAATATTTATTAGTGTAAGTTATAAAGCAAAAAAAGAAATCAAACCCAATCAATGTAGACTATGAACTTACTTTCCTTGACAAAACAAAAAATAACAGTGATAAGAACCAATTCCTTTTTAAGATAAGAACATTTTTTAACCCAATGATAGAAGAAAATATTAACTTATACCATTAGCTCTACATATATGCACAGTAGATTGAAATTCATGAAAGATTTTAGGTTTTTTGCAGAATTAATTAAAAGGTGACTAACACATAAAGGGTGAAATATCTAAAATAAATTATAGGTAACCAATTAAATATGTAGCCACATTATTGGTTATTAGCTTCAAATAAACTAAGATTTTCAGGCTGCTGGAGAAGTGACAAAAAAAAAATGTCTTAAGAGCACACAGCCCTTTAAAGACTTAAGTTTACAGAACACCCTCTTTAAAGAAGGTACTACATGAGCTCTTATAAGTTAGATGGAGATTTTCCTCAGACCCAGGAGCTGACTAATCAGTTTCCTCATTGCCAGCTTCATGTCTTTGTTCCTCATTGTGTAAATGGCAGGATTCAGGATGGGTGTGATCAGAAAGTCCAAAATAGCGAGAAACTTATCCACTGGTACTGTGGGAAATGGCCACATGTAAACAAAGATGCATGGTCCAAAAAACAAAACCACAACAGAGATGTGAGCTGAAAGGGTAGAGAGAGCCTTGGACAAACCACCTGAAGTGCGTTTCCACACAGTGAACAAGATGAGGATATAGGAGATAATCAGCAAGAAGAAGGTGCCTATGGAAATGAAACCACTGTTGGCAGTCACCATGAACTCCATGCTGTAGGTATCTATGCAGGCCAGTTTAATAAACCAAGGAAGATCACAGTAAAAGCTGTCTATCTCATTAGGACCACAGAAAGGCAAATGGACAACAAAAGCTACTTGGGCCACTGCGTGAATGATACCAATAAGCCAAGCACCCAACAGAAGCAAACAGCACATTTGTGGGCTCATGATGGTCAGGTAGTGGAGGGGCTTGCAGATGGCCACATATCTGTCTAAGGCCATGGCCACAAGGAGCACCATCTCAGATCCACCTAGGACATGAAGAACAAAAATCTGGGTGACACACCCCAGGAATGATATGGTGTTATCCCCTGAATACAGGTCATGAATCATTTTAGGAACTGCTAAAGTGGAAAAACATAAATCAGCAAATGAAAGGTTAGCTAAAAGAAAGTACATGGGAGAATGTAAATGAGTGTCAAAGGTCACTGTAAACACAACAAGGATGTTTCCCAGAATAATTGTGAAATAAAATACTATACAGAAAGCAAGAAGGAAATGCTGTATTGGTCTGTAGGTAGAAAGTCCCAGCAATATAAATTCAGAAACTTCTGAGAAATTGGATTCATACATGCGTTTTTTTTTTTTTTTTATCTTGTGCTACCTAAAAACCAAAAACAAATCAGTAAGAAATAATCATCAATAAATATTGAAACAGATGTAAATTATTTTGTAAAGTAGAATAATTAAAAATAAAATTTCTACAAACATTTATAACATATTTTGAAAAATTAGTGCATTTATTTATCCATTCAACTACTATTCACCATGAGTGTATACAAGTTCTGTATATACTTGACATACAAGTATGTATTTCAAGTTTTGAAGTAGAACATTCATTCTGGCTTCAGGGGATCTGCAGACTGATAGGGCTTCTAGATATTAGATATCAGACTGAAGAGAAGAATTGAGTACTATGAGAACAACTGACTTTTCTCAGTGGTGCCTGCTTTGACTGAACTAAATAGGAAGTCACTGTTTAAGAATAAGTGGAGGGCTGGGATTGTGGCTCAGTGGTAGAGAACTAGCCTAGCAAGTGTGAGGCACTGAGTTCTATCCTCAGCACCACACACACACACACACACACACACAAATATTAATAATCAAATACAATAAAGATATTGTGTCCATTTATAACTAAAAATATTTTTTAATTAAGGAAAAAGAATAAGTGAAGTAGTCCAGTCTGTGAAATGTTCTGGGCAAAGACCCTGAAACCTGTAGGAAGGCATTGAGTGGGACAATGAACAAATGAGATCAAGTTAGAGTGATACAGAATCTTATATCCATAAGGATTTGATTTTTTATCCTAAGAGCAATAGAAAACTATCAAGGGTTTTAAACAATTGCGTGACATATTTCTACTTTCAAATGTTCATAAAAGCTTCAATATAAAAAATGGAATGAAAGGGCTACAGTGACCCTAATGTTACCCACTGAAGCTATATAACATAGTTATACTGGTTTTATCAGTTGATTAGGAGTGTCAGTTCAACCAATGATGGTCACAGAGGAGATAAAACAGGGAAAACTATAGATCTTTGCCTATCAACACAAATTCAATTAACTGGATACTTAAATGTTAAAAGGAGAAACATTCATCTATTGATGGGCATCAGGGTTGTTTGCACAATCTAGCTATTGTGAATTGTGCTGCTATAAACATTGATGTAGCTGTGTTCCTGTAGTATGCTGTTTTAAGTCCTTTGGGTATAGACCAAGGAGTGGGATAGCTGGGTCAAATGGTGGTTCCATTCCAAGTTTTCCTAGGAACCTCCATACTGCTTTCCAGATTGGCTGCACCAATTTGCAGCCCCACCAGCAATGTATGAGTGTGCCCCTTTCCCCACGACTTCGCCGGCATTTATTGTTGTGTTTTTGATAGCTGCCATTCTGACTAGAGTGAGATGAAATCTTAGAGTAGTTTTGATTTGCATTTCTCTAATTGCTAGAGATGTTGAACATTTTTTCATGTATTTGTTGATTGATTGTATATCATCTTCTGAGAAGTGTCTGTTCAGTTCCTTAGCCCATTTATTGATTGGGTTGTTTGTTTTTTTGGTTTGGTGTAAAGGTTTTTGAGAGCTTTATATATCCTTGAAGTTAATGTTCTGTCTGATGAATGGATAGGGAAACTTTGATATACATACACAATGGAGCACTACTCAGCACTAAAAGAGAATAAAATCATGGCATTTGCAGGTAAATGGATGGAGTTGGAGAAAATAAGTGAAGTCAGCCAACCCCAAAAAACCAAAGGTCGATTGATTCCTCTGCTATGATGATAGTGAATTATAGTGGCAAGGGAGGGGGGATGAGAGGAACGAAGGAATGTTAAATAGAACAAAGGGGAGGGCGGGGAGGAGAGGGGACAAGGAGATAGGAATAATGGCAGAAGGAGTTGGGCATCAATACACTAAATGCATGTATAAAAACTCAAATGGTGTGAAAATACTGTGTAAAACCAGTGACTTGGAAAACTGTGCTCTTCATGTGTAATATGAAAGAATTGCACTCTGCAAGCATGTATAACAAATTAAATTAAATAAAAAATAAATTAATTTAAAAATTTTAAAAAATAAATAAATAAACAAAACAAAGAAGAGAGAGAGAGAGAAACAAATCCAAAGAAGTTGTGGGGATATTTAGACAAAGATTAAGATAAAAATTCATTCCAGAATACCCCCCATATTCACAAATCATGCAGAATATAATTAAAGTCATACTAAAATAGCAAAATATAAATAACATATCACATGTGTATACATGCATATACATATATATATACAAACATATATATATACATTGATGTATAAGTATAGTGAAATTAGATATAAATATAACAGATATATTTGCAGGAACATAAAAACACTATATAAATGAAGACAAACTGTGGAAAAATAGTTGCAAAATATCAGACAATGTATTAACCCTTTTTATACAAAATTAGCCTTTCAGTGATATAATGGATAAAAACATGGATCAATTTAAAAATGAACAAAATATATAGTGACAAAAGACAAAAATCTTAATAGTCAATCATCATATGAATAGTAAATGTACTATTAACATTAAAGAAACTTAAGTAAAATAGCATTGGTTTGATATTTTGCACTTAAATTGTCAAAGTTTTCAGTAATTGATCATTTACCATAAATGGGGATGTGAATGAACTAGACACTCTCATACATTGACATTTATATTGTGAATTAGTTCAATTTAGTCAAAACATAGGAAGCCCAATGTAAAAAAAAAAATATGTATATATAGGAAAACATACAAAGATGCTTTTTCTAAATTCTTATTAATAAATGTTTAGTTCTTAGTTTACATGAATGTATTTTTTTTTTTTTTTTTTTTTTTTTTTTTTTGTACCGGGGATTGAACTCAGGGGGCATTCGACCACTGGGCCACATCCCCAGCCCCTTTTGTATTTTATTAGAGACAGGGTCTCACTGAGTTGCTAAGTGCCTCACCATTGCTGAGGCTGGCTTTGAACTCGCGATCCTCCTGCCTCAACTTCCCAAATGCTGGGATCACAGGCGTGCACCAGCGCACCCAGCTACATGGATGCATTTTTTAGTTTGCTAAGTAATATGTTCTTTTTGTAGTTTTATGAAAAAAAATTAAATATCAATTGTATATAATTGTATATAGGTCTGATCTATGGATTTACTTTTGGCCTGACTAAACTTTCAAAATCAATTCATCTTTGAATAAACACAGTTCATACCTGGAGTGGCCTGGGTTCCCCACTAGCTTTACCACCACCAAGCTTTCCTCTGGCTCACACCACTGACAACCTTTCTTTCATGTCATCACTGTCCCTGCTGCCACACCATAACAAGCCCTGGCTCCATGTGGAAACCATCTCACTCTGCATATACAGGAAAGCAAATAAACTGGTGGAGCATCCTGGACTAAAACAGACAGGAGCAGAGAGACCAGGCAAGGAGAGGCATTACAGAGAAGACATGGAGCAAGCATTGTAGCCAAGGGGAAACAAGCAGGGGTGATGGGGTGAGGTTTTCCCATAAGGGCACTAAGTCATAAATTTTACAGACAGCGAGTAGGAAAGAATAGAACAGAACTGGGGCCAATGTGCATTATCACTACTGGACTCTATATTAAAAAATCTGGTTGAAAGATTTTTAAATGCTGTCACCCAAAGAAATGATACATGTTTGAGAACATCATTATGTTTAGCCTTAGTTAAATATTATAAAATGGGTATATGTATCAAAACATCAATTGGTGCCCATAAGTATATACAATTTTTATAATGCATAATTTTTAAATATTTACAAATTTTACACATCCTGTTATAATTTTAGAATTTAAATAAAAGAAAATCGAGCATACAAAAAAAGGACAGTAACAGAAATGAATGACAATGTATATGATATTTCATAGCAGGTATAATCAGGTCTATGTAAAAGTTTTGATGATCCATTGTGAGGATTTTAATATACACATGTGCAGGAATACTATTAATGTCCATTCTCTGTTTACAACTGAACAAAAAGAAAAGAAAAGAAAAAAGAACACGGAAACAAAAATAAGTATAAAATGGCTCATTGATTTTTTTTTTTCCTGAATGGTGGGAAAACTGATTTATTTTCTTTCTAAATGTTAATT
>CM046659.1:90079006-90114581 GCA_025594165.1 Tamias sibiricus
AAGGCCAAATGTTTTATCTGATATGTGGGTGCTGATCCATAATGGGGATGGGGGAGAGCATGGGAGGTATGAAGGAACTTTAGATAGGGCAAAGGAGAAAAGGGGGAAGGGATGGGGCATGAAGGTAGGAAATATGGTGGAATGAGATGGACGTTATTACCCTATGCACATGTATGAAGACACGAATGGTGTGACTTGAATTTGTGTACAGAGACATGAAAAATTGTGCTCTATACATGTACTATGAATTGAAATGCATTCTACTGTCATGTATAACAAATTAGAATAAATAAATTTAAAAAAAAAAAAAGCTTCTCTGAGGCCAAGAAGCTAGTGTAATGCCCTCTCCATATAACCCTTTTCACTGGCGTATTTTGTTACTTTTCCTAACCAATCTGTGAACCACCCAAACCACCTGGATTTTGAGGATGAAGAAAATGAAAAGGAATATAACTCCTTAATTCTATGGCAACAAATCATTCAGTTCAGCAAGTTGTTTAAACTTGGTTCTCAAGGACACAGGACATTGGTCCAAGATTTCAAATTCTATTTTAGGGCTTATGAGGAGTCAGAACTAATCCAACACTAAGTCTTTTTTTCTTTTGCCTCTAGTGATTTCCCTGTCCTTTCACAAAATGAGCAAATGACCTTCTGTTTTGTCTTCATCTGATTACCTAGTACATGACTGGCATGCCCCACAGAGGAGACCCTGCCTCAGTGCTCCCTGGGCAGTTCTGGGTTCACTTAATGACTTTGGGAATGTAAATAAGGGGAAGTTCTTGGCCCCAGAGAATTGAGATGTTTTTCTATATATCATAACTATTTTTTTATAAATTATATATTTTTTTCTTAGTTGAAGAATTATTGCCTAAAACTAGGGGAAAATATGAAATCAGGACCTAGGCATTCTGTTTATTCACACATTTTTAATAATTGCCATGGCAGCTCTCAAGATTTCAGCAGTCTGCAGGACAAGAAAGCAGCTGTTCTCAAGGACAAATCAGAAGACCTAGCAGAATTATCTTGGACACCTGTGATTCTTATAGGGCCTCAGAGTCAGAGATAAGATAGTGGCAAAGCCAGCATGACAATGCACTCTTACCGTCACTGTTACCCTCACTTCAAGGGAACCAAATTTGGTTCTTTCTTAGGGTTTTTTATTTTTCAATTAAATAAAATGTCTTATAGCAACTGTGTTTGAGATTAAATAAAAAATTGTAGACAGAGAAAGGCAAAAAGGGAAAGAGGAAAGATTCTTGGTCTGCCTGGGTGGGTGACCTGGAATGGACTTTAGTGTGGACTTGTGCTAGGGCTCAGCTTGGATGGGCCTCTTTCCAGGGGTTTGGGGGTAGACAGAATGGTTGATTAACCATTCTCAGGAGCCAACCAAGTAAAGAACATGTCAGCAAGGACATGTGAGGAATTAACTACTTAGTTTCTTAGCCCCTGAATCATATATGTGAATAGCTAATACCCTTCTCCTATATTAAAACTTTATGATTAACATTTTGATTAACATAGACATTTTGTTTCATAATTTTAGTATATATTTATTTGGAATATTATTTATTAAATTATTTTAGGATGAATTTTTATTTAATTATTTATTTACTTATTCATAATGCACAAGTATAGCATCTTTTTACATACAACTACTTGTATACATATTAAATTATTTTATCTGACCTGCAAAAAAAAGCATGGTTTGGACAAAGCAATAGACAAATAGAACAGTTGATAAAATAGTTCCAGAAATAGGTCCCAAAATATATAATAATTTAATGTATTAAAATACATTGCTTCAATTCAAAGGAAAAAAAATGGAACAGAAGAAAAGCAAATATAAGCCTTACCCTACCATATAAAAATTCAAAATAGATTAAATATTGATAGTTTATAGGGGTAAGGAAGCACCATTAACTGTGTTACTCAGGGGTAATTCAGGCCCATATAGTAAATTTTAATCAAGCATCCCTGTAAACACAACTATAGATAAATACTACTTAGTAGTGAGGTTTAAATTTTTGTAATTAAAACAATGGCTTAAAATTCAGCTTTGACAAGTCTTGAACAAAGAAATGTATGGAAGTGGTAGAAATTAGGGAAGGATTTAGGAATGATAAAGAAATGCTAATGACAGCTTACTCAGAGGAAGGAATAAAAAAGAGGTATATAAAGTTCTATTATTCAAAATTAAGCCTACAAAAACTGTAAGAGTAGGGCTGGGAATGGTGGTAGAGTTCTTGCCTAGCACACGTAATGCATTGGGTTCAATCCCCAGAACCACATTACAAAAAAAAAAAAATGTAAGAATGAAATATGAGCATAAATTCAAATACAAAATTGATTTGAAAGTGAAAGCCACCAAGGTCCAAAAGAGATCCTGAGAGGCAGGCCCAACCACTCGCCCCACCACACTGCCACTCAATGGAGAACCAGAGAGAGAGGCCAGCCCCAGGCCCACAACCCAGAGAAGCACCCCACAGCTGCAAGGAGAGGCACTCCGCACTGGGGTTCCTTACTCACCAAAGCATGGCTGCACAGCACAACATCAGGATAATTATAGGCTTGAGGCTGCCACCACCACAAAACTAAGATAGCACTGCTTCTATCAAGTGATAACAATAAAGACCTGGTAAGATGTCATCAAGGTCCCTGTGGGCCTGGCTGCACCAGAGGTTTCTCTACTAGAGGTGCTAACACTTATCCTGTTGTTGAGCTGACAGGGAGTCTTGCATGGGGATGCCTAATTCTTATTTCCCTACTAACGGATAACTTCTTATGATTACCCTCTCACTAGCCAAATAATCTAATACCTATATTTTCTTACATCCTACCTCATAAATGTCTCAGCCAACCTCTCAGAATCCCCTTCTACCATTAGAAACTGTAAACCATTACACAAACCTATTGACTATATGGTAGACGATAACTGATCTCATCATTTCTGTTTATAGTGACAAAACTGTAAATATAAAAATAGAAGCTAACTGATATATGGCTACACGTTGGGTACATTGAATGCTGTAATATTGATCTATCTCTTAAAAATGAGGTATTGGTAACCTGTAGGGACACTATAAGACAATAGGGCAGAAGCCATTATAACTCTGATCTACACAGCAAGAGAGGAAAACACAGAGACATCATGAGAAAAGAAGGGAGGAAAATGCCTGAAACAAACCAAGCTACTACAATAATAGAATCCATAGATAGAACAGTAGGTGAAATGTCAGAGAAGGAGTTCCAAATATACATAACTAAAATGAGTTGGGATTTAAAGAATGACCTAAGTGAACAGATCCAGGCAAATATTGATGTCTCCAACAAAGAAATAAAAGAACAAATACAGGTAGCAAGAGATTACCTCAAGAAGCTGAGCGCAATGGCACAACCTGTAATCCCAGCACTTGGGAGGCTGAGGCAGGAGGATAATGAGTTCAAAGCCAACCTCAGCAATGGCAAGGCACTTAGCAACTCATTGAGACCCTGTCTCAAATAAAATACAAAAGAGGGCTGGGGATGTGGACCAGTGGTCAAGTGCCCCTGAGTTCAATCCCTAGTGCCAAAGAGAGAGAGAGAGAGAGAGATTACTTCAAGAAAGAGATAGATATTCAGAAAAGGAAGAAAACAGAAATTCTTGAAATGAAAGAAACAATAAACCATTTAAAAAACTCAATAGATAGCATCACCAACAGACTAGATCACTTGGAAAACAGGGCCACAGACAATGAGGACAAAATACACAATCCTGAAAATAAAGTTGACCTCACAGTGAAGATGGTAAGAAACCATGAAGAGAATATCCAAGAATTATGGGATTCCATCAAAAGACCAAATTTAAGATTTATTGGAATAGAGGAAGGTTCAGAGATTTAAACCAAAGGAATGCACAATATCTTCAATGAAATAATATCAGAAAATTTCCCAAGCATGAAGAATGAATTGGAAGATCAAATACAAGAGGCCTATAGATCACCAAAGTACAAAATTACAACAGATCTACACCAAGACACACTATAATAAAAATGCGTAACATACAGAATAAGGACAAAATTTTAAAGGCTGCAAGAGAGAAAAATCAGATTACTTATAAGGGAATACCAATTTGGATCTCAGCAGATTTTTCAACCCAGACACTCAAAGCCAGGAGATACTGGAACAACATATATCAGGCTTTAAAAGATAATGGATGCTCACCAAGAATCATATCTAGCAAAATTAAGCTTCAGATTTAATGATGAAATAAAAACATTCTATGATAAACAAAAACTAAAAGAATTCAAAACAAGAAAGCCTGCACT
Source organism: Tamias sibiricus (assembly GCA_025594165.1). Classification (NCBI taxonomy): domain Eukaryota; kingdom Metazoa; phylum Chordata; class Mammalia; order Rodentia; family Sciuridae; genus Tamias; species Tamias sibiricus. The sequence continues at coordinate 90,083,311 of CM046659.1, forward strand.
ACAGAACATTCTTGGAGGAAGAAATGAAAAACAATAATGAAAATCAGCAAAGGGAAGAACTACGATAAAGGAAAAAACAACCAAAGAAGAAACTAAGTCAAGCTAAATAAAAATAAATAAATAAACAAAAATGACTGGTAATACAAATCAATAATAACACTCAATGTTACTGGCCTAAACTCACCAATCAAAATACATAGGCTGGTAGATTGGATTTTTAAAAAGGACCCAACAATATGTTGCCTTCAAGAGACTCATCTCATAGGAAAAGACACCCACAGACTGAAGGTGAAAGAACAGGATAAAATATACCATTCACATGGTCTATGTTAAGAAGCAGGGGTTTCCGTCCTCATATCAAATAAAGTAGACTTCAAGCCAAAGATAATCAAAAGAGATAAAAATGGACATTTCATAAGGCTTAAGGGAAACATACATCAACAAGACATAACTGTTTGTTGCCACCTGCAGCAATGATACCACAGGAAAGAAATCAGAGGCAGACTGGGAATGAGTGGTTCCTTTATTGTTCCTTCTTCTTCTCCTTCTTCTTCTTTCTTCCCTTCTCTATCTTCTCTACAGTCTGGTTAAATACGCTTTTTACCAATCACAGGTGCATTAGTTCTCTTAATAAGCATACACATGTCTATCACAAGCTCGACTTAATGCTGCACCACGCAGTGCCCACGAGCACAGAAAAATTCTTAGCCAATTACTATAAAGGTCAGGTGTAAGTTGTCTGACAAACAAGTAAGCGCCACCTCTTGGCTCTCAGCCAGCCACCATCTTAGAGCTACTTCTTCATATCTCAAAGGCTCTTACATTTCCCCCTTTTTGTTTTAAAAGAGGGATAACTTAAATAGATGGGTGATGACCCTCACCACATCAGGATCGACTGTGCCTGTCTTAGGCGTCTGCATGTGCAACCAACATTCTTACCCGTCATTGGATAATCAAGGCCATAGATAGAATGCCCTTGACTCCTGTCTTAGGTTGATAAGTTGGTCACATGAGACTTTCCCGTCTTTGACTACCAGCCGTCTAATTGAGCCAACCAAGCATGAGGAGATGATCCGGTTTCTAAGGCAGCAAGTGCATTTTTAATTATAATTGTGTCTTTGCGCTGACGAGCATGTATTTTACATAAACAATAGAATGACAATCCAATGAGAAAAAGAAGTAGTAAACAAAACCCCAAAATACCTGCCCATTTTTGACCCCAAGATATAATATTTTTAAACAAGGACATCACATCACTAAAAGAGGGCACAGACACTCTTGCGGAATCCATTAAGTAGCATACTAAGTTCTCTAGACAAGTTAACTGCCCTAATAAGGTTAAGAAAAGGGATACCTGTAAGGCATTGTCCTGTGTAATGTCCTAAACATCCTATGGCAGAAAGATCCGCCAAAATGTCCACTTGCTCTTGGAGAAGATCAACAATCATTAGAGGAAAGGCAGTGCCATTCCAGCACTGAGCCAAGAAACAAGTTGTAAGAGTGCAATTCAAACTATCATTAAAAATAGAATTATTAGATACTATGAATATGAATGGTGGGGCTACGCAAACAGGGGTAGGTTGGAAGGTCATATTGATAGTTTGAACTACCGAGACATTGGTTTCAAATGTCACTGATGAATATATAAGATCCATTAGCCAAGAATCCTCCTAGAAGCATGGACATAAGCGCTATGTCCATACAAGCCCATTTTCCACATAATTTTTTTTTCCAAGCCTTAACAGCTGCGGCGTATATTTGGGCGTAAACTCCGGGATCATACTGAATCTGAACCTGTAATTCAGCATATTGCTCTTCTCCAGTTAACATGTCTATATTACGACCTGGAAATCCTGCAGCTGCATTTCTACAAGCGGTTTCAACACAGAGCTCTTAGAATGGAGACCTCCAAACTAAGTATTGTCCCCCGCTCAATACTGCCTTACATAAGCCTCTCCAATCTGTAGGAGTTAAATTGAGAGTATTAAGAGATTCTAACATGCTTATGGAGAAAGGAGCTTGGGGCCCATATGTCATTGTTGCTTCCTTAAAGTTTTTTATAGTTTTAAAGTCTAAATGTTGATGGTATCTTTGTTGATTTTGATCTTCAAACACTGGCAGATCCCATAATTCCTGTGAACTTTAACACTCAAGGGCATGCAAGCACCTAGAAAGACCCCTAATAGTCTCTGCAATTGAGTCATCCCATGGGGGATCAGAAGGCACAAGTGGTTTCTCCACTTGACAGTCCTCCATCTTGGTCCTTTTTAGTTCCCTTCCACTCATTTTATCGAAGACTGTGCTCTCGAGATCACTTTCACTTAATTCTTCCTCACTAATATTACCCTCACTAGCCCTAACTGACTCCCTTTCTTGTACCTGTCCCAAAGCTTCGGCACTTTCAGTAACACTTTCCTGAACCTTAGGTCTAGTTTAGAGCAGGCATTCCCTAACTATCTTTAACAAATCTCTAATAACCTTAACCATCTGGTTCCTTGAAATTTCCGAAACCATTTTTCCCTTGCCCTTAACCGCTCTGGCCAGAGACTCCTGCAAGGTTCCTCAGTACTTACCTGCCATGCCGATGAGTTCCCCGTATGGGCCACCACTTGTTGCCACCTGCAGCAACAATACCGTGGGAAAAAAGTCGGAGGCAGACTGGGAATGACTGGTTCCTTTATTGTTCCTTCTTCTCCTTCTTCTTCTTTCTTCCCTTCTCTATCTTCTCTACAGTCTGGTTAAATACTCTTTTTACCCATCACAGGTGCATTAGTCCTCTTAATAAGCTACATGTGTCTATCACAAGCTCGACTTAATGCTGCAGCACGCAGTGCCCATGAGCACAGAAAAATTCTTAGCCAATTACTATAAAGGTCAGGTGTAAGTTGTCTGACAAACAAGCAAGCACCACCTCTTGGATCTCAGCCAGCCGCCATCTTAGAGCTACTTCCTCATATCTCAAAGGCTCTTACAACTGTTATAAATATATATGCCCCAAATAATGGAGAATCTACGTCCATCAATCAAACTCTTCTCAAGTTCAAGAATCAAATAGACCACAACACAATTATTCTGGGTGACTTTAACACACTTCTTTCACCACTGGATAGATCTTCCAAACAAAAGCTAAACAAAGAAACTAAAGAACTCAATAATACAATCAATAACTTAGAATTAACTGACATATATAAAGTATATTATCCATCAATGAGCAAATACACTTTCTTCTCAGCAGCACATGGAACTTTCTCTAAAATAGACCATATATTATGCCACAAAGCAACTCTTAACAAATATAAAAAAGTAGAGATACTACCCTGCATTCTATCAGATCATAATGGAATGAAATTAAAAATCAATGATAAAATAAGAAAAAAAATCTATTCCAACACCTGGACACTAAATAATATGCTACTGAATGAACAATGGGTTGCAGAAGACATCCAGGAGAAAATTAAAAAATTCTTAGAGGTAAATGAAAACACCAATAAAACGTATCAAAATCTCTGGGACACTATGAAGGCAGTTCTAAGATGAAAGTTCATTGCATGGAGTTCATTACTTAAAAGAAGAAAAAGTCAACAACTAAATGACTTAGCATTACATCTCAAAGCCCTAGAAAAAGAAGAACAAATCAACACCAAAAGCAATAGAAGACAGGAAATAATTAAAATCAGAGCATAAATCAATAAAATTGAAACCAAAGAAACAATTGAAAAAATTGACCAAACAAAAAGTTGATTCTTTGAAAAAATAAATAAAATTGATAAACATTAGCCATGCTAATGGAGAAAACAAGAGAGAAAACTCAAATTGCTAACATCTGTAATGAAAAGGAAATATCACAATGGACACTACAGAAATATAGAAGATAATTAGAAATTATTTTGAAAATTTATACTCCAATAAAATAGAAAATATCAAAGGCATCAATAACTTTCTAGAGTCATATGATTTACCCAATCTAAATCAGGGTGATATACACAATTTAAACAGATCAATTTCAAGCAAGGAAATAGAGGAAGCCATCAGAAACCTATCAACCAAGAAAAGCTCAAGACCAGATAAATACAGAGCTGAGTTCTACAAGACCTTCAAATAAGAACTAACACCAATACTTCTTAAATTATTTTATGAAATATAAAAAGAGGGAACACTTCCAAATGTATTCTATGAGGCCAATATCACCCTGATTCCAAGACCAGGCAAAGACACATCAAAGAAAGAATACTTCAGACCAATATCTCTAATGAATATAGATGCAAAAATTCTCAATAAAATTCTGGAAAATTGAATACAAAAACATATCAAAAAGATAGTGCACCACAATCAAGTCAGGTTCATTCCAGGGATGCAAGGTTGGTTCAACATAAGGAAATCAATAAATGTAATTCATCACATCAATAGACTCAAAGATAAAAATCATATAATCATCTCAATAGATGCAGAGAAAGCATTTGACAAAATACAGAACCACTTCATGTTCAAAACACAAGAAAAACTAGGAATAACGGGAACACACCTCAACATCGTAAAGACCATCTATGCTAAGCCCCAGGCCAACATCATCCTGACAGGAGAAAAATTGAAAGCATTCCCTCTAAAAACTTGAACAAGACAGGGATGCGCTCTTTAACCACTTCTATTTAACATGGTACTTGAAACCCTAGCCAGAGCAATTAGATAGATGAAAGAAATTAAAGGAATACAGACAGGAAAAGGAGAACTGAAATTATCACTATTCACACTATTCAAATTATCACTATTCTATACCTAGAAGACCCAAAAAATCCCACCAGAAATCTTCTAGAACTAATAAATGAATTAAGCAGAGTAGCTGGATATGAAATCAACACCCATAAATCAAAGGCATTTCTCTACATCAATGATAAATCCTCAGGAAGAGAAACTAGGAAATCTACCCCATTTACAATAGCCTCAAAAAAATAAAATACTTGGGAATCAACTTTAAAAGGGGGGGGTGAAAGACCTCTACAATGAAAACTACAGCATTTTCAAGAAAAAAATTAAGGAAGGTCTTAATTAATATTAGTATTAATATTGTCAAAGTGATCATACTACCAAAAGAACTATACAGATTTACTGTAATTTCAATTAAAATCCCAATAACATTCCTCTTAGAAATAGAAAAATAAGTCATGAAATACATCTGGGAAAATAAGAGTCTGAGAATAACCAAAGCAATCCTTAGCAAGAAGAGTGAAGCAGGTGGCATCACTATATCAGACCTTAAATTATACTACAGAGCAATAGTAACAAAAACAGGATGGTATTGGGGCCAAAATAGACTTGTAGACCAATGGTACAGAATAGAGGACACAGAGAAAAACCCACATATCTACAGTTATCTTATATTAGACAAAGTCACCAAAAATGTACATCGTAGAAAAGATAGCCTCTTTAGCAAATGGTGCTGGGAAAACTGGAAATCCACATGTAACAAAATGAAATTAAACCTCTATCTCTCACCATGCACAAAACTCAACTCAAAGTGCATCAAGGACCTATGAATTAAACCAGAGACCATGCACTTAATAGAAGAAAAAGTAGGCCCAAATCTCCATCATGTTGGATTAGGCCCCAACTTCCTTAATAAGACCCTTATAGCTCAAGAATTAAAACCAAGAATCAATAAATGGGATGGATTCAAACAAAAAAGTTTCTTCTCAGCAAAAGAAACAATCATTGAGGTGAATAAAGAACCTACAGAATGGGAGCAAATCTTTACCACACACACATCAGATAGAGCACTAATCTCTAGGATATATAAAGTACTCAAAAACCTTAACAACAAAAAAACAAATAACCCAATCAATAAATGGGTAAAGGAATTGAACAGACACTTCTCAGAAGAGGATATACAATCAATCAACAAATATATTTAAAAAAGGTTCAACATATCTGGCAATTAGAGAAATGAAAATCAAAACTACTCTAAGATTTCATCTTACTCCAGTCAGAATGGCAGCTATGAAAAATACAAATAATGAGTCCCGCCGACCTCTGCCCCAGAGCAGGAGACAGCAAGGACAGACCTGCCAATTCTGCTTAGAGTGCAGGCGGGCCCAGGGCAGTCCCGGGGTCTTACAGCAGAGTGCCGCCAGGCCCAGGCTCCATCCAGTCCCACAGACCTCCACCCCAGAGCAAGAAACAGCAAGGACAGACCTGCCAACTCTACCTGAGCCCAGGTGGGCCCAGGGCAGTCCCACTGACTTTCACCCCAGTGCAGTTAGCCCCAGATCACCACAGGAGCTCAGACTCAACCAGTTCAGCCCACATCAACCAGTGTGAAACCAGCCCCAGGTAGCATACTTTGAGGGTCAGTGGCAGGTTCTGATAGTCCAGCGCTAAGGGGAGGCACAGACAAACTACAAGGGTATTATAAAAATATAGGGAAGAATCGGTAATAACTCAGATCTGCTCTGCAAAAAAGTAAAGCAAATAGACATCATGAAAAAACAGGGGAGGAAAATACCCCAAACAAACCAGGATTCTACAATAACAGAACCAATGCTCAGCGAAGTTGAAGAAATGTCAGAGAAGGAGATCAAAAGGTTCATAATTAAAATGATCTGTGAATCAACGAATGACCTAAATGAGCAAATACAGGCAAAAATTGACCACTACAACAAAGATAAGAGAGCAAATACAGGTAGCAAAAGATTACTTCAAAAAAGAAATTGAAACTCTGAAAAAAAAAAAAACAGTCAGAAATCCTTGAAATGAAGGAAACAATTAACCAAATAAAAAACACAATTGAAGGCATCACCAACAGACTAGTTCAACTGGAAGAAAGAACTTCAGACAATGAAGACAAAGTATATAATCTTGAAAATAAAGTTGACCACACAATGAAGATAATAAGAAACCATGAACAGAACATCCAAGAAGTATGGGACAGCATCAAAAGACCAAATCTAAGAAAAATTGGGATAGAGGAAGACACAGTTTCAAACCAAAGGAATGCACAACCTCTTTAATGAGATAATATCAGGAAATTTTCCAAGTATGAAGAATGAATTGGAAAACCAAATACAAGAGGCTTATAGGACACCAAATGTACAAAATTACAACAGATCTACACCAAGACACATTATAATGAAAATGCCTAGCATACAGAACAAAGATAAAATTTTTTTAATGTTAACTTTATGTTTTTTTTTAATATTTATTTATTTGCTTTAGTTGTACACAATGCAATGATTTATGTTTACGTGGTGCTGAGGATCGAACCTGGGTCGTGCACGTGCTAGGCGAGTGCTCTACCGCTGAGCCACAATCCCAGCCCCCAAAGATAAAATTTTAAAGGCCGCAAAAGAGAGGAATCAGATCACATATAGGGGGAGACCAATTCGTATCACAGCAGATTTTTCAATTCAGACACTCAAAGCTAGGAGATCATGGAACAACATATTCCAAGCTCTGAAGGAAAAGAGATGCCAACCAAGAATCTTATACCCAGCAAAATTAAGCTTTAGATTTGAGGATGAAATAAAAACCTTCCATGATAAACAAAAGTTAAAAGAATTTACAAGTAGAAAGCCAGCACTACAGAACATCCTTGGCAAAACATTCCATGAAGAGGAAAATAAAAGCAATGATGAAAATCAACAGAGGGAGGTATTACACTAAAGGAAAAAAAAACAATCAGAAGAGAAACCATGTCAAGGTAAATACCAGAAATAAAAATGGCTGGGAATACAAAATACATCTCAATAATAACTCTGAATGTTAATGGCCTAAACTCACCAATCAAAAGACATAGACTAGCAGATTGGATCGAAAAAACAGACCCAACAATATGCTGCCTCCAAGAGACTCACCTCATAGGAAAAAACATCCATAGGCTGAGGGTTAAAGGTTGGGAGAAATCCTACTACTCATATGGACAGAGGAAACAAGCAGGAGTTTCCATCCTCATATCAAATAAAGTAGACTTCAAGCTAAAGTCAATCAAAAGGGAAAAAGAAGGACACTATATACTGCTCAAGGGAACCATACACCAACAAGACTTAACAATTACAAATATTTATGCCCCAAACAATGGACCATCCATGTTCATCAAACAAACTCTCTTGAAGTTTGAGACTCAAATTGACAACAACACAATAATTCTGGGTGACTTTAATACACCCCTTTCACCACTGGATAGATCTTCCAAACAAAAGCTGAACAAAGAAACTATAGAACTCAAAAATACAATAAACAACTTAGACTTAACTGACTTATATAGAATATTTCATCCTTCAACAAGTGAATACACTTTCTTCTCAACAGCACATGGAACCTTCTCTAAAATAGACCATATACTAAGCCACAAAACAACTCTGAGCAAATACAAAAAAGTTGAGATTCTACCCTGCATTCTATCCAACCATAATGGAATAAAATTAGAAATCAATGATAAAATAAGAAATAAAAGCTACTCCAACACCTGGAGACTAAATAATATACTACTGAATGAACAATGGGTTGCAGATGACATCAAAGAGGAGATTAAAAAATTCTTAGAGGTGAATGAGAACATAGACACAACATATCGAAATCTCTGGGACACTATGAAGGCAGTTCTAAGAGGAAAGTTCATTGCATTGAGTTCATTCCTCAAAAGAAGAAAAAGTCAATAAATTACTTAAAATTACATCTCAAAGCTCTAGAAAAAGAGGAACAATTCAACACCAAAAGTGGTAGAAGACAGGAAATAATTAAAATCAGAGCTGAAATTAATAAAATTGAAACCAAAGAAACAATTTAAAAAATTGACAAAACAAAAAATTGGTTCTTTGAAAAAAAATCAAATTGACAGACCCTTATCCAGGTTAACAAAAAGAAGGAGAGAGATAACTCAAATTACTAACATATGTGATGAAAAAGGAAATATCACAACAAACACTACAGAAATATAGGAAATAATTCGAAATTATTTTGAAAACTTGTACTCCAACAAAATACAAAACACCAAAGGCATCGACAAATTTCTAGAGTTGTATGATGTGCCCAAATTTAAGCAGGATGATATACATAATTTGAACAGACCAATTTCAAGAGACGAAATAGAAGATGCCGTCAGAAGCCTACCAACCAAGAAAAGCCCAGGACCAGATGGATACACATCTGAGTTCTACAAGACCTTCAAAGAAGAACTGATACCAATACTCTTCAATTTATTTCAGGAAATAGAAAAAGAGGGAGCACTTCCAAACTCATTCTATGAGGCCAACATCACCCTGATCCCCAAACCAGGCAAAGACACATCCAAAAAAGAAAACTTCAGACCCATATCTTTAATGAACATAGATGCAAAAATTCTCAATAAAATTCTAGCAAAAAGGATACAGAAACATATCAAAAATATAACACACCATGATCAAGTGGGGTTCATTCCAGGGATGCAAAGATGGTTCACCATATGGAAAACAATAAATGTAATTCATCACGTCAATAGACTCAAAGAGGGCTGGGGTTGTGGTTCAGCAGTAGAGCGCTCACCTAGCACGTGCGTGGCCCGGATTCGATCCTCAGCACCACATACAAATAAATGAATTGTGCACAACTAAAGCAAATAAATAAATATTTTTTAAAAATAGACTCACAGGCCGAACCAGCATTAACGGCAAAGCTGCTGTGGTAGCATTGCAGTACGGGAAGTGCAGACCATGGCCGCGAACAGCGCAGAATAAAAAGAGCCTGACACGAGCAGCGGCCTCACAGACTTCTTTCGCGTAAACTGCCTAACGGGACCTGCATGCATCAGAGTGACACACAGGACCAGGATACTGCTGTCGGGACCGGGGAAAGGAGCCGCCATTTTGGAGAAGGGCTGCGGCTGACCGCAACAAAGAAATGGAGAAGAAAAACAGTTGCAGGCATCCAAGGAACGATCCAGAGCCCAGAGAACAGCAAACACCTGGTGAGACGTGCACAGGCAGCCCGAAGGAAAGGGCCTGCCTGAGGCCAGCGCAGCAACCACAAGAGCTATAACCAGGGGCGGGCGTGGGGAATGCATGCCATTTTGATGAACGCTTTCTTGGTGCTATTCACGTACTGACACCCCCCAACCCCCAGCCATTATTCCTCTGTGCCAATCTGCCGCTGGCCGAAGCTGCAGACTAGATTCTACTGTGACTGTGTGGGCGTGGTCCAAGTCAACTGGCTTAAACTCTGACTCTGTTTTTGTTTTTTTGTTTGTTTGTTTTTTGTTTGTTTGTTTGTTTGTTTTTGTTTTTGCTTTTGTTCTGTTTAATAGTGGGATTATTTGTGTGTCTGTGTACCTCTTTCCTTCCTTCCTTCTCACTTTAGTCTCTTCTGCCCTCATCTTAACTACTTACACCCTGTCATTGTGTATTCATCAGAGGTGAAAACAAGGTATATGCAGAAATTGGGACTTCTAGGCCTGGGGCAATTGAAATATACAGAAAAGCGGTGTTATATATAGTTTAATCTCTATTTTTCTTGACTCAGTTTCTCTCTCCTCTCTCTTACAATAATTCTTAATTCTTTATTATCTCGCATTGTTCCTTTTTATTTTTTCTTTTCCATCTTCCTTTATCTTTCTTCTCTCAAAGGCTAAATAAGTTGGGTTTATATACAAATCGTCTTTCCTCTAAATCGCTCACTCAATTCTCTTTTTTCTCCTGTCTGCTGATATTAAACCACTTCTATAGAATTCTACTGTTATACTTCCTAAGAAAGAACATCTCAGTAACCTCACTTGCTTCTTCCTAAACATATCATCTCTGTATCCAATACTGAAACTGTAAACCCCAACACAAGCATACAGAGTAAATTGGAAACAATATCTGGGTTAACTAAATCTGTACATTGTGATCAAACTGGGATTTGCTGTAAAGAAAGTGTTAGAGCTTAAATTGTAAGGTATTTATAAGGGGACCTGACAGCATTGTACCACAGGAGAAACATAAGGCCATAAGGTGAAATTGAAATAGGCAAGGTCCCACAGTGCTAGGAGAATAGACACACAAGCATTATGAAGAAGCAAGGGAAGAAAGTGGCTGAAACCAACCAACAGGCCCCCTCAATTGATTCCATGGCAAGCACAGTTGGTCAAATGCCAGAGATGGAATTTAGAAATTACATATTCCAAATGCTTGTGGATCTTAAGATTGAAATAAAAAATGAGATGAGAAAGCAAGTAGAGGCGGCAAAAGAGCATTTTGACAAAGAACTCCAAAAACAAATACAAGAAGCAAAAGATTGCTTCAATAGGGAGATAGAGATTCTAAAGAAAAACCAAATGGAAATTCTGGAAATGAAAGAAGAAATAAACCAAACTAAATGCTCAATTGAAACCATCACAAACAGATTAGATCACCTGGAAGAGAGGACCTCAGATAATGAAGACAAAATATTATCCTGGAGAAAAATCTAGAGGACTTGGCAAAAGAAGTAAGAAAACAAGAACGGAGCATTCAGGAATTATGGGACAGCATAAAAAGACCAAACCTAAGAGTGATTGGTGTTAAAGAAGGTGCAGAGTTTCAAACCAAAGGAATGAGTAATTTATTCAATGAAATAATAGCAGAAAATTTTCTACACATGAGGAACGAATGGCAAAACCAAGTTCAAGAGGCTTACCGAACACCAAACGTACAAAACCACAACAGATCCACACCAAGGCACATTATAATGAAATTGCCTAATATACTAGGCAAGGAGAGAATACTAAAAGCCACAAGAGAAAGGAAGCAGATTACATATAGGGGGAAACCGATCAGATTATGCTCAGATTTTTCAACCCAGACCTTAAAAGCTAGAAGATCCTGGAATAGCATATTTCAAGCTCTGAAAGAAAAAGGTTGTCAATCAAGAATCTTATATCCAGCAAAATTGAGCTTTAGATTCGAAGATGAAATAAAAACCTTCCACGACAAACAAAAGTTAAAAGATTTCACAACTTGAAAGCCAGCACTTCTGAACATCTTGGGCAAATTTTTCCACGAAGAAGAAGAGAAAAATAACATTGAAAACCAACAAAGGGAGATAGTAAACTAAAGGAATTACCAACCAGAGGAGAACCCAAATTAAGCTAATTACCATAATACATTTTAAAATGGATGGAAATAAGAATCACGTCTCAATAATAAGCTTGAATGTTAATAGTCTAAACTCACCATTTAAAATACACAGATTGTCAGATTGGATTAAAAGAAACAACCCAACAATTTGTTGCCTACAAGAAACACACCTCATAGAAAAAGACATCAAGCGATTGAAGGTGAAATGCTGGGGAAAGTCTTATCACGCACACGGGCTGCGGAAGCAGGCAGGGGTTTCCATTCTCATATCAAATAAAGTAGACTTCAAGCCAAAGCTAATCAAAAGAGATAAAGATGGATATTTCTTACTACTTAAGGGAACCATTCATCAACAAGATATAACAATTATAAATCTATATGCCCCAAATAATGGAGCACCTACATTCATCAAACAAACCCTTCTCAAGTTCAAGAGTAAAATAGACCACAACACAGTTATTCTAGGGGACTTCAACACACCTCTCTCACCAATGGATAGATCATCCAAACAAAAGCTAAATAAAGAAACATTAGGCCTCGTTAAAACAATTAATAACTTAGACCTAACGGACATATATAGAATATTTCATCCCTCAGTAAGCGAATACACTTTCTTCTCAGCAGCACATGGCTCCTTCTCCATATATTATGTCACAAGGCAACTCTCAGCAAATATAAAAAAATAGAAATCCTACCTTGCATTCTATCAGACCATAATGGGATGAAATTGGAAATCAATGATAATACAAGAAATAAAAAAACTACTCCAACAGCTGGAAGCTAAACAACATGCTACTGAATGAACAGGGGGTTGAAGAAGACATCAAGGAGGAGATTAAAAAATTCCTAGAGGTAAATGAGAATGCTGATACATCATACAGAAATCTCTGGGACACTATGAAGGTAGTAGTAAGAGGAAAATTCATTGCACTGAATTCCTTCATTAAAAGAAAAAAACAACAACAAATAAAGGATTTAACATCACACCTCAAAGCACTAGAAAAAGAGGAACAGATCAACACTAAGAGCAGTAGAAGACAGGAAATAATTAAAATCAGAGCTGAAATTAATGAAATTGAGACTAAAGAAACAATTCAAAGAATTGACAAAACCAAAAGTTGGTTCTTTGAAAAAATAAATAAAATTGACAGACCCTTAGCAATGCTAACAAAAAGAAGAGAAAAAACTCAAATTACTAGCATCCATGATGAAAAAGGAAATATCACAACAAACACCTCAGATATACAGGAGATAATTAGAAATTACTTCGAAAAATTGTACTCTAATAAAATAGAAAATACTGAAAGCATAGACAGATTTCTAGAGTCGTATGAATTGCCCAAACTGGAACAGGAGGCTATACACAATTTAAATAAATCAATTTCAAGTGAAGAAATAGAAGACGCTATCAAAAAACTTCCAACAAGAAAAAGTCCAGGTCCTGATGGGTTTACAGCCGAGTTCTACAAGACCTTCAAAGAAGAACTAATACCGATGCTCTTCAAATTATTTCAAGAAATAGAAAAAGAGGGAGCTCTTCCAGACTCTTTCTATGAGGCCAATATCACATTAATCCCAAAGCCAGGCAAAGACACAGCCAAAAAAGAAAACTTCAGGCCAATATCTCTAATGAACATAGATGCAAAAATCCTCAATAAAATTCTGGCAAATCGAATTCAAAAACATATCAGAAAGATAGTGCACCATGATCAAGTGGGATTTATCCCAGGGATACAAGGCTGGTTCAACATTTGGAAATCAATAAATATAATACATCACATCAATAGACTTAAAGATAAAAACCATATGATCATCTCAATAGATGCAGAAAAAGCATTTGACAAAATACAACACTCCTTTATGTTCAAAGCTCTAGTAAAATTAGGAATAACAGGAACATATCTCAACATTATAAAAGCTATCTATGTAAAACCTCAAGCTAACATTATCTTAAATGGAGAAAAATTGAAAGCATTCCCTCTAAAAACTGGAACAAGACAGGGATGCCCCCTCTCACCACTGCTATTTAACATAGTACTTGAAACTCTGGCCAGAGCAATTAGACAGACCAAAGAAATTAAAGGGATCCAGATAGGAAAAGAAGAGCTCAAATTAGCACTATTTGCTGATGACATGATAACATACCTAGAAGACCCAAAAAACTCTACCAGAAAACTTTTACAACTAGTAAATGAATTCAGCAAAGTAGCAGGATACAAAATCAATACTCATAAGTCAAAGGCATTTTTGTACATCAGTGACAAAGCCTCTGAAAGGGAAATGATGAAAACTACTCCATTTACAATAGCATCAAAAAAAATAAAATACCTGAGAATCAACTTAACGAAAGAGGTGAAGGACCTCTATAATGAAAATTATAGAACACTAAAGAAAGAAATCATAGAAGACCTCAGAATATGGAAAGACCTACCTTGTTCTTAGATAGGTAGAATTAATATTGTCAAAATGTCCATACTACCAAAAGCATTATACAGATTTAATGCAATTCCAATCAAAATCCCAATGACATTTCTCAAAGAAATAGAAAAAGCAGTCATGAAATTCATCTGGAAAAACAAGAGACCCAGAATAGCTAAAGCAATCCTGAGCAGGAAAAGTGAAGCAGGCGGCATCACCATACCAGACTTTAAATTATACTATAGAGCAATACTAACAAAAACAGCATGGTACTGGCACCAAAATCGACCAGTAGACCAAAGGTACAGAATTGAGGACACACAGACTAATACATATAATTTCAGCTATCTTATATTAGACAAAGGCGCCAAAAATGTACAGTGGAGAAAGGATAGCCTCTTCAACAAATGGTGCTGGGAAAACTGGAAATCCATATGCAACAAAATGAAATTAAACCTGTATCTCTCACCATGCACAAAATTCAATTCAAAGTGGATCAAGGACTTAGGAATTACACCAGAGACAGACAATACACCTAATAGAAGAAAAAGTAAGCTCCAATTTCCAACATGTCGGATTAGGCTCCAAGTTCCTTAACAAGAATCCTGTAGCGTAAGAATTATTACCAAGAATTAATGAATGGGATACATTTAAGCTAAAAAGCTTCTTCTCAGCAAAAGAAACAATCAGTGAGGTTAATAGAGAACCAAGTAACTGGGAACAAATATTTAATACATGCACATCAGATAGAGCACTAATTTCTAGAATATATAAAGAACTCAAAAAACTTGACACCAAAAAAACAAATAATCCAATTGATAAATGGGATAAGGAATTGAAAAGACACTTCTCAGAAGAAGATACACGATTAATCAACAAATACATGAAAAAATGCTCAACATCGCTGGCAATTAGAGAAATGCAAATCAAAACTACTCTAAGATTTCATTTCACTCCAGTCAGAATGGCAGCTATCAAGAACACAAACAACAATAAATGTTGGAGAGGATATGGGGAAAAAGGCACACTCATACATTTCTGGTGGGACTGCAAAATGGTACAACCATTATGGAAAGCAGTTTAGAGATTTCTTGGGAAAATGGGAATGGAACCACCCTATGACCCAGCCATCCCACTCCTGGGTCTGTTCCCAAAGGACTTAAAAACAGCATATTACAGTGACACAGCTACCTCAATGTTTATAGCAGCACAATTCACAATAGCTAGGTTGTGGAACCAACCTAGATATCCCTCAGTAGATGAATGGATAAAGAAAATGTGGCATATATACACAATGGAATTTTATTCAGCAATAAAAGAGAATAAAATAATGACATTTGTAGGTAAATGGATGAAGTTGGAGAATATAATGCTAAGTGAAATCAGTCAATCTCAAAAATCCAAATACCGAATGTTTCCTCTGATATAAGGAAGTCGGTTCACAGTACTGATGGGTCGGGGTACATAGGAGGACTAGAGGAACACTATAATGGTCAAAGGGAAGGGAGGGGAAGCGAGGGTGCAAGGGGGGAAGGGGGGAAAAGTGGTTGAATAAGATGGATATCATTATTCTAAATGCGTGATTGAAGACTTGAATGCTGTGAATATACTTTGAATACAAACTGTTTTATGTAAAAAGATGCTCTATATGTATAGTATGAACTGTAATACATACTACTATAAATAAAAATTAAAAAAAATAAAAATAGACTCAAAGATAAGAACCATACGATTATCTCAATAGATGCAGAAAAAGCATTTGACAAAATACAGCACCCCTTCATGCTCAAAACACTAGAAAAAACTAGGGATAACAGGAACATATCTCAACATTGTAAAAGCTATATATGCTAATCCCCAGGCCAACATTATTCTAAAGGGAGAAAAATTGAAAGCATTCCCTCTAAAACCTGGAACAAGACAGGGATGCCCTCTTTCACCACTTCTATTCAACATAGTAATTGAAATGCTGGCCAGAGCAATAAGACAGATGAAAGAAATTAAAGGGATACAGATAGGTAAAGTAGAACTCAAATTATCATTATTTGCTGATGATATAATTTTATACCTAGAAGACCCAAAAAATTCCACCAGAAAACTTCTAGAACTCATAAATGAATTCAGCAAAGTAGCAGGATACAAAATCAACACCCATAAATCTAAGGCATTTCTATATATCAGTGACAAATCCACTGCAAGGGAAATGAGGAAAACTACCCCGTTTACAATAGCATCAAAAAATAAAATAAAATACTTGGGAATCAACTTAACCAAAAACGTGAAAGACCTCTATAATGAAAACTACAGAACACTAAAGAAAGAAATTATGGAAGACCTTAGAAGATGGAAAGATCTACCCTGTTCTTGGATAGGCAGAACTAATATTGTCAAAATGACCATACTACCAAAAGCACTATACAGATTTTTTTTTTTTTTTTTTTTTTTTTTTTTTTTTTTTTTTTTTGGTACCGGGGATTGAACTCAGGGGCACTCGACCACTGGGCCACATCCCCAGCCCTTTTTTGTATTTTATTTAGAGACAGGGTCTCACTGAGTTGCTAAGTGCCTCGCCATTGCTGAGGCTGGCTTTGAACTCGCGATCCTCCTGCCTCAGCCTCCCAAAGTGCTGGGATTACAGGCGTGCGCCACCGCGCCCAGCTTACAGATTTAATGCAATGCCAATCAAAATCCCAATGACATTCCTCATAGAAATAGGAAAAGCAGTCATGAAATTCATCTGGAAAAATAAGAGACCCAGAATAGCTAAAGCAATCCTTAGTAAGAGGAGTGAAGCAGGTGGCATCACTATACCAGACCTTAAATTATACTACAGAGCAATAGTAACAAAAACAGCATGGTATTGGCACCAAAATAGGCTGGTAGAACAATGGTACAGAATAGAGGACACAGAGACTAACACATATAATTTCAGTTATCTTATATTAGAAAAAGGCACCAAAAATGTACATTGGAGAAAACATAGCCTCTTCAACAAATGGTGCTGGGAAAACTGAAAATCCATATGCAATAAAATGAAATTAAACCTCTGTCTCTCACCATGCACAAAATTCAACTCAAAGTAGATCAAGGATCTAGGAATTAGACCAGAGACACTACACCTAATAGAAGAAAAAGTAAGCTCTAAGCTCCAACATGTCGGATTAGGCCCCAAGTTCCTTAATAAGACTGCTGTAGCACAAGAATTTATATTAAGAATCAATAAATGGGATAGATTCTAATTACAAAGCTTATTCTCAGCAAAAGAAACAATCAGTGAGGTGAACAGAGAGCCTACTAATTGGGAACAAATTTTTACCACACGCACATCAGATAGAGCACTAATCTCTAGAATATATAAAGAACTCAAAAATCTTAACACCAAAAAAACAAATAACCCAATCAATAAATGGGCCAAGGAACTGAACAGACACTTCTCAGAAGAAGATATACAATCAATCAACAAATACATTAAAAAATGCTCAACCTCTCTGGCAATTAGAGAAATGCAAATCAAAACCACTCTAAGATTTCATCTTACACCTGTCAGAATGGCAGCTATCAAGAACACAAACAACAATAAATGTTGGAGAGGATGTGGAGAAAAAGTCACACTCATACATTGTTGGTGGGACTGCAAAATGGTGCAGCCAATATGGAAAGCTGTATGGAGATACCTTGGAAAACTTGGAATGGTCACCTTATGACCCAGCTATCCCACTCCTTAGTCTTTACCCAAAAGACTTGAAAACAGCATACTACAGGGACACAGCCACATCAATGTTTACAGCAGCACAATTCACAATAGCTAAACTGTGGAACCAACCTAGATGCCCTTCAGTAGATGAATGGATAAAGAAAATGTGGTATATACACACAATGGAGTATTACTCAGTAATAAGAGAGAATAAAATCATGGCATTTGCAGGTAAATTGATGGAGTTAGAGAATATAATGCTAAGTGAAGTTAGCCAATCCCAAAAAGCCAAATGCCAAATGTTTTCTCTGATATAAGGAGGCCAATTCACAGTCGGGTTGGGATGGGGAGCATAGGAGGATTAGAGGAACACTAGAATGGCCAATGGGGAGGAGGGGGAGGGAGGGGGCAAAAGGGTGAAGGAAAAAAAAAAAAGATGGTAGAATGAGATGGATATCATTACCCTAAGTGCATGTATGAAGTCACGAATGGTGTGAATATACTTTGCATACAACCAGAGATTTGTAAAAATGTGCTGTATATGTGTAATATGAATTGTAATGCATTCTCCTGTCATTTATAACTTAGAATAAAAAATAAATTAATTTAAAAATACAAATAACAATAAATGTTGGCGAGGATATGGGGGGAAAGGCACACTCATACATTGCTTATAGGACTGCAAATTGGTGCAGCCAATCTGGAAAGCAGTATGGAGATTCCTTGGAAAACTTGGAATGGAACCACCATTTGACCCAAATATCCCACTCCTCGTGGGATTTAAAAACAGCATACTGCAGGGACACAGCCACATCAATGTTTATAACAGCACAAATTATAGTAGCTAAATTGTTGAACCAGCCCAGATGCCCTTCAGTAGATGAATGGATAGGGAAACTTTGGTATATATACATAATAGAACACTACTCAGCACTAAAAGAGAATAAAATCATGGCATTTACAAGCAAATGGATGGAGTTGGAGAAAATAATGCTAAGTGAAGTTAGCCAATCCAAAAAAAAAAAAAGGTATGAGGATGCTGCCTCATAATGGTGAGGTGGGGAGGAGCATGGGAGGAATGAAGAAACTTTAAATAGATAAAAGGGATGGGAGGGGAAAGGAGGGGGCAAAAGGGTAGGAATGACAGTGGAATGAGTTAGACATCATTACCCTAAGTACATGTATGAAGACACGAATAGTGTAAAAATACTTTGTGTAGAACCAGTGACTTGAAAAATCGTGCTCTATATATATTATATGAAATGAATTGCATTCTGCAAGCATGTATAACAAATTAGAATAAATAAATAATTTAAAAGAAAAAAGAAAGTGAAAGGGTACTGATTACCTAGTAAGCAGACTCAGTTTCTGGTGCTTTGTTCTCCCTGATTATTTCTAATGATGTGCCTTTGGACAAATTGCAGTCGTTTCTCTTCATTTTATTTTTAGCATATATAACTTAAGGAGATCAGGAGAAATGTTGTCAGTAATTAATTCCAATTTTAAATTCTAATAGTCTACATATACAAATAAAAAATTCCCAAACTGTGAGACAGAGGAGCCTAATGAAAAGGAAAAAGATGTACACACTGGAGCAATAAAAGCAAAAAAAAAAAAAAAAATAGGAACAAAAGAATTGAAATCAAGATAGGTAGTAAACAGGTTAAAGATCATATAAATACATGGTTTGTCTATCAATAACTTATCTATCCAATATAGGAAAAAGATAAAATATTATTTATTTTCTTCTCAATTACATGACACCATCCTAGAGTATAGACTTTCAACATGGTAGATTACAAAAGACATATGATTTTATTTTTAACACTTTAATGTACAGAGTGTCAAACAATAACATACTTCTAATTTGATGGCAAAATAGACAACACAATTTAGTAATTAGTAGATTTATGTGCATATAACATGGCATAAGTCTTCAGTATTTCTCTGAAATTGCATAATGTCTTTTCTGCGACCACCATGAGGGAGAATCTATAGTTCCCTGTCTTCATAGGCACTCCATTTATGAAATCGTTCTATAATGTACAAGACGGCTGCATAGTCTCCTCATTGCCATTTTCATGTCTTTGTTCCTGAATGTATAGATGACTGGATTCAAAAAAGGAGTGATAAATGCATCAAAAATAGCAAGATATTTATCCAGGTGTGATGTGGGAGAAGGCCATGTGTAGAAAAACATGAGTGGCCCAAAGAACAAGACAACCACAGTGACATGAGCTGACAGAGTAGAGAGAGCCTTGGATAAACCACCAGGAGAGTGTTTCCAAACAGTGAACAGAATGAAGATATAGGAAAGGACTAGCACAACAAAGGAGCCTACAGAAATGAGTCCGCTGTTGATAGTGACCATGAACTCAAGTTCTTGAGTGTTTGTGCAAGCAAGTCTGAGGAGCCGGGGAAGGTCACAGTAAAAACTGTCAAATATATTAGGGCCACAGAAAGGTAAATCTACCACAAAAACTAATTGGACTGATGAGTGGATAATACCAATGATCCAGGAAGTGACTAAAAAATATAGACACATTTTTGGACTCATGATGGTCAGGTAGTGCAGAGGCTTGCATATGGCCACATATCTATCAAAGGCCATGGCTATGAGGAGCACCATCTCAGTACCCCCAATAGCATGACTAAAGAAGATCTGGGTAATACATCCCCAAAATGAGATGGTTTTGTGCTTCTTGAAAATATCACAAATCATCTTAGGAGCTGTGATTGAGCAAAATACCATATCAATGACTGAGAGGTTAGCCAGGAGGAAATACATGGGGGAGTGCAGGTGAGCATCCAAGGTTACAGTGAACACAATGACAAGGTTTCCCATTATACTTGAAAAGTAGAACAATAAGGAGAAGACAAGAAGGAGAAACTGAATCTCCCATGAATTAGTGAGTCCCAGGAACACAAACTCTGATACTACAGAGTGATTCATTCCATCCATTGCCTCAGAGAACGGCATCCATTTTCATGTTCCCTAAGGGAAGAAAGAAAATGCACAAGTATTAGTACTCAAGAAAGCAAGCCCCTAACCTTGGAAATAATTATCCTATTAACAATTCACACAACAAAATAACCTCATCACCTGCACACTGGTCTTCTACTTGGAGGGATAGATAGCTCCTAAATGGCAATGTGATTTTCAAAACTGCTACTGCTATGTTAGTTCCATCTCTAAACCTATTTCCCTTCTGCTTTTGTTTAGTATTACATGGATACTTTCTATTTCCTCCTGCCCAGGATGTTCTTCTACCTGGGTGATATCTAAGGTCATCTTTAAATACTTTAGACTTTTACATCTTATGAATGGACAGATTTCAACCAGTCATATGAACCATCTAACAATTACTCATACACAGCATAGAGTTTTCAAAGTTTCTGTTATATATATTGCTCAAATGAACTTCAAAGGTTTCTCTTCTTTCTTTAACTTACAAATTTTCTCTCATTCTATTCTCTAGCTCACAGAATCCAATTTTCAAAATCCC
This sequence comes from Tamias sibiricus, assembly GCA_025594165.1. Taxonomy (NCBI): domain Eukaryota; kingdom Metazoa; phylum Chordata; class Mammalia; order Rodentia; family Sciuridae; genus Tamias; species Tamias sibiricus. The sequence continues at coordinate 90,104,985 of CM046659.1, forward strand.
AGCTAAAACTCCCTCATTTGTGAAACCTTCCCAATCTGCCTAAATATCTATATGCTCTCTGTACTAGTAGCATTTATTTCACATTGCCTCTTATGATTATATAAACATCCATCTCTCTAATTAAAATATAGCTTGTTGGGTACAGGAATCATGTCTGGTCCACAAGTGCAGCCCTCACCATCATCACAATCACAAACATTGACTAACAGCCAGTCACACAAGTGCTTCACACCTCTTGAATGAAGAAATAAATCAGTGGAACTGAAGAATGGCACTGAAGTTAAGACAGTATATCATGATTCAGTGAGGTTCATATTAATAATATGCAAATAAAGAGTCATCACAGGTCTATACCCAAAGGACTTAAAATCAGCATACTATAGTGACGCAGCCACATCAATGTTTATAGCAGCACAATTCACAACAACTAAACTGTGGAACCAATTTAGATTCCCTTCAATAGATGAATGGATAAAGAAAATGTTGTACATAATGTTGTACACAATGGAATATCACTCAGCTTTAAAAGAGAAAAAAATTATGGCATTAGCAGGTAAATGGATGGAGTTGGAGAAGATCATGCTAAGAGAAGTAAGCCAATACCAAAAAACCAAAGGCCGAATGTTCTCCCTGATAAGTGGATTCTGATCCATAATGGGGGGTGGAGGGGTGTCACATGGGAAGAATGGAGGAACTTTGATTGCACAAAGGGGAGGGAGAGGAGGGAAGGGGACATTCGGGTAGGAATGATGGTGAAATGAGACAGACATCATTACCCTAGGTACATGTATGACTACACATACGGTGCAAATCTACATTGTATACTACCAGAGAAATGAAAAGCTGTGCTCCATTTGTGTACAATGAACCAAAATGTATTTTGCTGTCATGTATAACTAATAAGAACAAATTTTTAAAATAGAGGCGTCACAAAATTGCAAGATCATTCCTGTAAGTATTTAACCACACGAAGAAATAGTTGCAGAAGAAAATTCTGTCATAAAAATAAATATGGAATCTCAATTATTAATTTTTAAAAATCAATAAAGGGCTTATAATGTGTTTCAAAAATAAGGGAGATCAATTTATTGAATAACTGATGTTATAAAAATCTGTTTCTTACATAAAACATATGATAATCTGAGACAAATAATGTCCTCTAATATAAATACACTCACCCATTTGGCTCCCAAAGATGAGAACTATTACATAAAAGCAATCTTTTTTTCAAAATATATTTGGAATGGGAAAAAAAGCGACAAAAAAAATGTTGGGTGAAAAGATTAAAACAGTGTCTAAATTTGTCCTTGGAGAGAGGGTGATGACTGAATTATAAAGTTCATAAACGGAAATAAGGGCGGTGGCCAGATTCCAGCATGGGGAGGTAAGACAATGTTAGAGTTTTTTAGGAATAAAAAGCAACCGCCAGAGATAAACCATCAGAGTTCCACTGTTAAATGGGGTGTTCCTAAATTAGCCCAACATTTATGTTTCATGAGTGAAATAATTTACATAGGAAAATACAGAAGCAATAATCTTCTCAATATCAGAAAAGTAATTGCTGGGAAAGTTTATACTAAGACCAAGAGCCCCCGACTCCCATTGAAATTTCTTTACAATAAATAGCTTTTGTATTATTTTCCTGTCACTGCTGTAACAAGTCACCACAAATTTAATGGCTCAAAACATACACACACAGCCAGGCACACAGCCGGGCACAGTGGTGCATGCCTGTAATCCCAGCAGCTCAAAAACTAGCCTTAGCAACTTCGCAAGACACTTAGCAACTCAGCAAGACCTTGTCTCTAAATAAAATATTTAAAAAGGGCTGGGGATGTGGTCAGTGGTTAAGCACCCCTGGGTTCAATCCTCAGTACCCCCCCCCCCCCCCCCACACACACACACACACACAATTATCTTACACTTCTGAAGGCAAGAAAACTGGTATGAGTCTTTGGAGCTAAAAATCAAGGTGTCAGCAGAGCCACCTTCCTTCTGAAGGTTCTAGGAGAGGATCTGTTTCATAACTTTTTCCAGCTTCTGGAGGCTGCCTGTATTTCCTGGCTTATGGACCCCTTCCTCCCTCTTCATAGTGCATATTCCAGCCTCTACTTCTGTCAATGCATCCCCTCTCTGACTCTGACTCTCCTGACCTGCTCTTATAATGACCCCTGTGACTGTATTGGGCAGGCTCAGACAATTCAGGACAATTTAAATCTCAAGAATTCTTAAATTCGCCGGGCATGGTGGCGCACGCCTGTAATCCCAGTACTTGGGAGGCTGAAGCAGGAGGATCATGAGCTCAAAGCCAGCCTCAGCAATGGCGAGGCACTTAGCAACTCAGTGAGACCCTGTCTCTAATAAAATACTAAAAAAGGGCTGGGGATGTGGCCCAGTGGTCGAGTGCCCCTGAGTTCAAGTCCCCAGTGGCAAAAAAAAAAAAAAAAAAAAAAAAAAAAAAAAAAATTCTTAAATTAATCATATCTGCAAAGTCCCTTTTTGCCATTCAAGGTAACATTCACAAATCCAGAGATGAGAACATGGACATCTTTGAAGGCCATCATTCTAGGTATCTCAGTATTTTAATGAGAAAAGTTAGACCTTAATTTAAGCAATTAATCTGGGAAAGTGGTTTCATGCATCCTGTGAGGACATTAGAAGAGATATTAAGGGATGAGAGACAGATAGTACATCCTGACTTGTGTCCTGTGACTGTGTATACATAACCTTTGCCTGCAGTAACGTGTAAGACCACGACTGGACAATTAATGCCCATCAATGATAAGGAATAAATGATAATAAGTAAACCAATATCTTTTATAAAAGCAATTGTGCCAGGTATATAATTGATTCCTGAATGGTTCTATGAATTATTTTTTTCTCATTAATTCAATAAATATTTTGAAAAGCCAGAATGCCAGACACAATTCCAGAAGTTGATAATACCACCATTGGCAAAAATTCTTGATTTTGTGTAATCCACATTTACCACAGAAAATTAAATTTTGGTGTTACATACAGATCTTCCTTCTCCAGAAAGGGTAAGAACACTTGAAGAAATTCCATAATTCATCAACACCCAGGAAGCCCTAAACACTTTGCTTGCTACTAGGTCAATTTTCACCTTCAGGAAGTTTCTTCTTGTTGACTCTGACTTCTTTTATCTGAATTCTTGTATTAATAGCTTCCATTACACTATTTAATTTTTCAGTGACTTTGTATAATAAATATACATTAGTTTTATCTTCCCACACATATTTATAAAACACTATGAGTGGGTTTCATATATCATAATTCTTTGTACTGACTGAATGAAAAGCAACTCAAAAACAAGGCTGGGAACATTTCTTGGTTTATTGGCTTATTCATTCAATAAATATTTATGCAGTATTTACAAAAGTGCTTGTCAATGTGTTGAAATTTGAGATAATATGAAGATGAAATGAAGATGAAAAAACTATATTTCAGTTTTATGGAATAAATAAATTGAATAAGAAATTTAATATATAAAAATAAGAATAAAAAATAAAAACCCTAAGGTTGTCAGAGCAATTTATTTTCTTATTGGTTCATTATAATTAAACATAATAGTGGGGTTGATTGTGACATATTTATATATGCACACAACATAATGTGAACAATCTCATTCCCTAGTACCTTCCCTTTCCTTCCCCTCCTCGTTTCACCTGATCCCCTTGTTCTACTCTACTAGTCTCCCTTCTATTATTATTTTTTAATTTGTGCATTTACTTATATATAAACCAAATGTGGTATATTCATACATGGACATAGCATAATTGGTTAGACTTCTTCAAAACAATTTTAAGGAAGAGCAATATAAACCATCTTATTATTTGTATCCAAACCCCCATCATAAACTATAAACCAATCAAAACATCTCTAAAAATGGACCAAAGTAAAAGATTTCTCTTGATCACTAAGGGAAAAAATATGCTTCTAACCAAAATTTTATTAAGGCTCCCCTGAAGTAGGAACAATGAAAATATATTAGAAAGTAGGATTATAAATAATGCTTCCTCCAAATTGAAATTCCAACAGCAAAAAAAAAAAAAAAAAAAAAAAATGACAAGAATAAGAAAAGAAATGAGGGGCTGGGATTGTTGCTCAGCGGTAGAGTGCTTGCCTACCACATGCGCAGCCCAGGTTCGATTCTCAGCACCACGTAAGAATAAAGGCATTGTGTACTACTAAAACAAATAAATAAATTTTTTTGAAAGAAATAAAGAAAGAAAAGGCCGGGCGCGGTGGTGCACGGCTGTAATCCCAGCACTTTGGGAGGCTGAGGCAGGAGGATCACGAGTTCAAAGCCAGCCTCAGCAATGGCGAGGCACTTAGCAACTCAGTGAGACCCTGTCTCTAAATAAAATACAAAAAAAGGGCTGGGGATGTGGCCCAGTGATCGAGTGCCCCTGAGTTCAATCACTGGTACCAAAAAAAAAAAAAAAAAAAAAAAAAAAAAAAAAAAAAAAAATGATGGAGCACTTGACTGTTAATGAATTTATAAGGAAATGAGAAAAACAAATAGAATTTATTGGATCATTTAGAGGAAAAAAATATGAGTTTCTATGTAAAATTTACACAAAGACAGAGCCTAAGCAGAGAGCAAGGTGGACATTTTTAAAAAGTCAAATTCATTTTTAAAATCAGAAAGAAACAGTAAATAAAAACAGAAAGAAATTGATGGAAGGATGAAGAAAAGAAATACAAAAGGAAATTGAATTGTTGAAAGTAGCAAGAGACCAGGATGGTCAGTTAGACAGAAACTTATGATAAAGAGGAGTAAGTGGCAGAATGGGAGTTTATTTAAATGTTTAATCCTTTTTTATTTGTGCATTATGATTATAAATAATAATGGGATTCTTTAAGATATATTTTTACATGCTAAATGTGAAATCTTAACAGCTCCAGTGCCCCAGAATATTTTCTATTAGCATCCAGAACTGTAGTAGTATTCTCTTAGCTTGCCATATTGCAGGCCCTAGACTCGCTAACACTGCTAAGGTAAGGGTTAAGCTTTGCAGACAGATAAGTTACCAGATGGCTTTCCTTAACTGAGATTTTACCCACACAAGATGTAAGAGTTCTGATAATGAAGACATGTGATTTCTTTTAAACCTGAGTCATTATTGATAGAGGATTAGCTTGGATGTGTTGCTGCAAGAGACAGATTATGAGCCAAAGTACTGTCATTCATTTGACAGGAATGACAACTAGAACTAAGAAAAGGAGAAATGGGACTGAATGCAAAATTTAACCCACTTTATAAGTCCTTTATAAACAAAGAAAAAATAATACAAATAGAAAATATCAGCATACCTGGAAACTTACTCAGCTCTTGTCTTTGAGTCTTCAGATTTCTTGAGTACTAAGTATCCATCTCTGGGTGACAGTCTCTGGATGGCTTCCAGAGGAAGATACTGGGATATGAGCACTTGATCAATTTAAGGCATCCTGCACCCTCATGGAAAAGAGTGCATCCCCTCCTAAGATCCTTGCCAGCAGGGGATAGAGATATTCTGCTCTGAGATTTCTAGCTCCATCTTCATTTGTATGGAATTAGGCAACATTTTAGAATTGCTTCATGATAAGTTTAGATTTTAAATTTTGAGGGGAAAAAGAGCTGCTCATTATCCCTAATTACTAAAATCATTAAGCTAGAAGAAAACTAAAATATATTCTGACTCAGTTCCTCTCTTATATTTTTCCATCCAGGACATTTCAGTTCTTCCCCAGTTAACTAGGTTTTAAAATTCATTTTATTTCCTGGGTGTCTTGCTTTTTATTATCTTAGTAATCCAAAGGCTCTCCTTTGCGAAAAGAAAATCTTTCATTCTTTTGATGAAGCCAATGTCCAACCTAATTCATCCTCTGTGGGTACAAAGAAGTTGCCAGCAACTCTCTCAGATATTTATCTGAGAAATATTTATCTGGGCTTAATATCCTTAAATTTGATAAAATCAAAAAAGGTCACTCCTCTGTACTCTCCAGTTTTAATCCCCTTAGATTTTCTTCTTCTATTCCTTTGTCCCTTTTGCCTATTCACCCCATTTCACCACCAAACCTCTCCTTGAATTGACCTAGAAAAAATTATAATAAAAGTTTTAAAAATATAAACAAGAAGCAAAAGATTGACTCCTGGCTGTTAAACATTGCACATCTAGTTTACCATTTTATTATCCATTTTTTTCATCACCTAACTTTAGCTGATACTATATTATTTTACTTTGGGGTAAGTTAGGTCCCTAAATGTTTTTTCTTCCAAGCAAGTTTTCAGTCATTCTTTCTCCATCTTGATTCCATAAAACTGGAGTTTTATTTTTTTAAAAGTGTACTTGTCACTAGTACCTAATGAACTTTCTCTTCTTTGTGTCTTAGCTCTCCTCTAAAGACAACAAGCTTTCTGGGAAGATGATAGGCATATTTGTCCTTATTTTCAATGGTAACAAATTTTCCTAAAGGTCACCTGGTATGGTTAACAACCTTCATCTTCATCCTACCCTGAACCAAGCCATGGTATAGACTCCAGGTCTGCCACAAACCATCAGCTGCACCTGTGGATCTCCAAGTCACTCCAAATCCTAGTTAAAATTAAGGTTAATTCTCTATATCCACAATAGTTCATATTTATTTTTCTGCTGTGATCCTCATCTTGCCCCCCCCACCACCACCTGCTTCTGCCTGCCCCCAACTTTGTGAAGTGTGCAAAAAGTAAGATGTTACCTGAGTCTTCCTTACCACTGAACTTAAAATAGTTTAACATCTTCCTGTCCTGAGCATGCCAGGCTTCCTTCGCAGCTATTCACAGACTGTTATCTCAATTGCATTGAAATATATCAAATGTTTCTATAAATGAAAAAATGCTAATTAACTGCACTAGAGGACAGTGACCAAACAAAACTATAATGACCTGGTACTGCGAAGCTAAAGTCAATTAGCCAAGGAAATTGTCTCCAAAAATGCATTCATCATGTCCAAAGCAACAAGGGGAAATGCTGATAATGGGTCACAGGAGGGCAAGATAACACCGGAATCTTTAAGAAAATCAATCTCTACCACTTTCTTTGCCAGTTTAAGTTCTCTCATGTTGAATTAAAATGTCTCCAGGTAATCTGATTGTATTCATTTCCCAAGAGATTAATAGAAATTATATGAAACATCCTCATAAATATCAATTTTCCCTCTGCATAAACTAATCAAGTGAAATAAATAAATTACCAAAAAGTTAATTTAAAACTATCTTGTAACTTTTATTCAATTTTAAAAACTTTACATGTTGTCATAAGCATTTTGAATATGGAGGATTTATTTAACTCATGTTCACTTTCAAAGGAACTTATGCAGTTTCCTGCAGTCAGGGGAACCAACATAGTTAATGAATTTGACAAAGGGATCCAGGTGTCTAAATAATTCATTGTCCCTTGCCTATGCTTGTCATTTGGAAGCAGAAATAATATTAATATAAATAAGTATTGACTTCAAAATATTAAAAGGAAGTAACAGGACTTGTTCTTTTTTATTTTTTGACAGACAGTAATTTTCCATCCTTATAGGGTTCAATGTAATGTGAAGTTCACACATTCATGTGGTGTAAGGAGCAACTCAAGGTATTTAGGTTATCTATCATCTTAAACATTTACCATTGTCTTATGTTCAGAGGATTAAGATAATCATATTTTTCTATTCATGGTACATTATATGCATTGGTTTATAAAAAGCTCGCTCTCTCTCTCTTTTTTTTTTTTTTTTTACTTATTTGTTACCTTTAATCTCCATTCCCAATTACTAATCCCTTTCTCTCAAAGATAACCACTCTGTTCTTTTAAAAGTATACCCTATTGTTATGTGTGTTATTGTGAAACATGTATTGTTTACTATGGATGTACATATAAAATAATCTTGGTCATCTAATTTGGATTTCTTTTTTCCTTTTAGCCCATGTTGCTATGTGTACACCTTACTTAATAGCACTCCAGGCTGGGTATGCACCACCTTCTACATGCTTGATTACCCAGATTACCTCCAAGTTTTTCAGACCCACTACAATATGATTTTAGAAGAACTGGATGACTTCCTCCAACTTAAACCCACATATTTCAATTATGTTACTATTTAGCCAGAACACACCAGGAAAATAATACTTGTTAAAATTCTTAAACACTTTCATACTGGTTAGAATAGTCACTTTCATGAGTTCTTTGGAGTTTCACCTATCCCCAAGTTCTTTTCCCAGAAGTCCTTAGAATCAACTAATATCAGGACTGCTCCAACTATGGCCAGCATCTGTTCTGAGAGGTCTTTGTCTATACATGTATTTTTCTCCTCTTTTGCACATCATACTTGTTCTATAATAAAAGCAAAACTGCAGAGCCGGGCTCAGTGGCACCGCCTGTAATCCCAGTACTTGGGAGGCTGAGGCAGGAGGATCTCGAGTTCAAAGCCAGCCTCAGCAATGGCGAGGCACTTGGCAACTCGGTGAGACCCTGCCTCTAATAAAATACAAAAAAGAGCTGGGGATGCCCAGTGGTCGAGTACCCCTGAGTTCAATCCCTGGCACAAAAAAAAAAAGCAAAACTGCAATGAGCACCTATATGAATGTCTCCCTGAAGATCAGCAATGACTACTATTGTGTCTTTTAGAGCATTATGAGGCGTTGATCCTTTGAACCAGTGATCATTATTTCATTCATGACTATTTTATCACACAGAAAAAATAACATAAATAAAGCAAATGACTGATCTACTTACTGATCAAGTTCCAGCCTTGGAAATAATAAGTGGTGGAAAAAAACATTTTCCTCCCCCATTGTCCTTAATCCCAATGTGAGGGCATAGAGAGCAGTCGTTAATTCACCCACGTGGGCATGCTAACAGTCATAGGTCAAAGATTTGTGACAAAGTATGCAGATGCCCACTCAAATAGAAATAAGCTAGAAGGTCCGAGTAAAATATAGGGTAACCAGGAGCTGGCCAAGGTGATTACACAGACACTTCAATAAGAATTTCTGGGGGAGACTAATAATCAATAGTCAAGAGATTCAAATATCAATTCTAAAAGCATAAAACTAGGAAACTCAATTAAAAAAAGAGAGAGAGCCAAGAGTTCTGTCTGGATCGGAGCAAAAAGTAACTGAGTCAAAGAAGAAGCAAAAGAAGAGGCTCAGGAGCAATCAGGTATCCAGTGTGCCTTTACAGCCCGACCAACATAGGACGGAGTTGAAATAAACCCTGTTTATACCCCAAGAAATATTTTAGTGATAGATGCAGAAATCATAATGAGCTTTCATCAAACCCTTAGGGGAAGGACTACCTACCAGGAAGAAAGAATGCAGATGCCATAAGTTACATTAAGAAGTCACCTCTCTTTCATGAAGATCAGATAATAAATCAACAGGGCAAGTTTACATCACTAGTGATGTCATGTAGATATTATGTTTTCCAAATCATGTGATAAGAAACTCTCTTCACCTCTTGGTGATGTCATGTAGATATTATGTTTCCCAAATCATGTGATAAGAAACTCTCTTCACCTCTTGGGTGTTCCTGACAAAAACTCAGAACCAAAGTCTAAGGAAAACTT
>CM046659.1:90114681-90139452 GCA_025594165.1 Tamias sibiricus
ATAAAAATAAATAAATAAAATTTTTTAAAGATCATATTTTAAAATAAAATAAACAAATGTCAAATAGAACTAAAATTATCAGCACAAATCAAGTAAAAAGACATGTTTGAGCATTTATTGAAAAATTTTGCTACTTGACGAGACATTAATGTACAAAATTAATATACAATTTGGGACACTCAGACCATAGCTGAGCAACTAAGAAACATATCTCAAAAATGATAAAAGACAGCAAAAGACCATGAGTCTGTCAATCTATATTCAAATTTGGACCTTTTATACATTTTTTTGTTGCTGTTTGTTTTGTTTGAGTTGTGTGTTTTTGTTTTGGGGGTTTTTTTACCAGGGATGGAATCCAGGGGGTGTTAAACAACAACTGAGCCATATCTTCAGCCTGTTTTCATTTATTTATTTTGAAAGTCCAGCAATCTCACTAAGTTGCTAAAGGCCTCACTAAATTTGCTGAGGCTGGCTTTTGAACTCAGGATTCCCTTACCTCCATAGCCCATGGATTCTACAGGAAGATGCCACATCGCCACCTTGGAAACCGGCCCATACATTATGACTTTTTTTGGGGGCTTGGGGGGGTACCCCGGGATTGACCTCAGGGGCACACAACCACTGAGGCCATATTCCCAGCCCCCTCATTTGTTTTTGTATTTTATTTAGAGACAGGGTCTCACTGAGTTCCTTAGTGCCTCACTTTTGCTGGGGCTGGCTTTGAACTCATGATCCTCCTGCCTCAGCCTCTCAAACCACTGGGGAATACAGGAATGTGCCACCGGGCCCAGTTTCATACATTACTTTCAGGATCTTGAGCTAAATTACTTCATATTCCAAGTAAGCTGAACTTCACTAAAATGTGAAATCTCTAAGATGAAGTGCAATTTACCTCGTACAAAAGCTTTATGATCTACCATTTAAGTTATTAATGCTTTTTACTAGTTGGTTGAAATAAGACTGGATATCATTATTTCTAAATATGCAACAAGTGAAAACATGAATGCTGCGAATATACATTGTATACAAACAGTTTTGTGTAAAAAGATGCATCACATATTGTATAGATATGAACTGTGCAATTACATAATTACTATAAAATAAAAATTTTTAAAAAGGTTTAATGGCTTGCCTAAGTAACTCCCATAGTCAGTGCGTAATCGTTCAGCTCAACTGGTATCTTTCTTCTGTGATTCAGAAAGACTGGGACCTCCTGCTCAACTTTCTTTCTGCCAGCTCCCCCTTTTAAAAGCCATGCCCCTTCAGAGGGTTTTAGAGATCTATATGCAAAGACTGGAAAGCAGAAGACGGTGATCTAGCTTCTTCCTGTTGGTTATCCAGTGACTTCCTTCTCTAACGTGCCTCATGAGATTCACCCCAACACAAAACTTTCACACCTCAGCAGCCTTGTTTCCTTTTTTTAAAGCAGTGGCTGAATTTAGGTTGCAATTTTTGCAGGGTAAGAAGGAACACATCTCACACCCACCACAAGATTGCTCCCACTAGCCAGAGGCATACTCCTACCCTCAGGGCTGTGTCCCTATCCCATAGGGCCTCCTTTAAAACAGAGACACCTACACAAGCAACAGCAATCCACACCTCAGGATAATTTGAGTTTCATATCTCTGAAGCCCCTTCGCCTCGAGGATTTAATAGTTGGGTGGCTTTGAGTTTTAATAATTCTAAGGCAAAAGTTGCTTCCTACAAATGTTACATCTATAACATTAGAGTTCATTCTTTTTCAAATAAACACTTTAACTGTCACAGACAAAATTACATCAAATTTGTTCTAAAGCTGTATTGGGTTTTAATTGTTATTCTACAATCCAGTACACCCTCATTCTATACAGTAGAATAGATGTCCTGATGAGTTAAGCAGAGGAACTTGGATTTGCTTTTTGTTCTTTTTATTATTTTTAATTTAAATTTGTTTTGACAACAAATGCATTACAATTCATATTATACATATACAGAAACACAATTTTTCAGTATCTCTGGTTGTACACAAATGTAAAGTCCCATCATTAGTGTTTTCATACATTAGGAAGTTGGTTTTATAAGCAGAAAAGTGCTAGAAGAAATCAAAATCAAAGACAAAAAGTAGAGTGACCTTTCCCTTAGAGATTAAAACATAGGGGATTTTCCTTGTTTCCACTGAATCAGGTTGTTTGGAATCTCCTGGGTTGGGTTGGGTTTGGTCTGTATTTGTTTGCTATGGACCCCATTTCAAAGTTAGGTTTTAATTGCATGCACTGAGCATGGTGAGCTCATTCTGGTTTGGTTCCTGGTCTGCTGGGACCTGATCGTGTCTTCAGCTAGTCCAAAACAATGAACTCCACACAAACATTGTATAGTACAATTTTATATTAATTAACAACTCTTTTAATTAATTAATTTTTTTATGCAAATGGAGCATTTTATTAACAACACTTTACGTTACAATTTCTCTTTCAAAAAAACTGGTATGATTTCTGCCTCCTTATGGGATATTTGAAAAAAATTCATATTCACAAATAGCTCACAAAATAATGAACTGAAGAAATGAAGAACAAATCAGCTAAATATAACACAAATCAGAGTCAGAAAAAAAAATAATATTTCTATTTATAAGTAATCATCTACTTTAAAAACATGGAAAAAAATATAAAATATAGATAATAAGCTCACATACTGACTTTAAAAATGTGTCCTTTAACATTTATAGTAAATACTGTTTGCCCTTAATATATGGGTACGCCTCTGTCAGAGAGATGAAGTAGCCACAACGCTTTCTCATCTTCAACGGTTATAAGGCAGTTTAACCGACTGTATCACAATTAAATATGGGCAAAAGCAAAAGACAAAGCACAAACACAATTAGTAATGGTGGCAATTCTGCTAAATTTAACATCACTTGACATGTTCATGGACGAAATTCAAATAATACTTTGCTTTTTCAATATGACATCTATATATTTTAAGAAATTTCATTAATAATTTACAAACTGAGTGCATAGTCTTCTCATTGCACCTTCATCTCTTTGTTTCAAAAAGTAAGATGAGTGGTTTAGAAAAGGAGTAATAACTGCATCAAAGATGGCAAGGAATTTTATCCAGATGTGATGTGGGAAATGTCCACATGAAGAAAAAGATAATGGCCCAAGAACTAACTCACCAACAGTGACATGAGCTGACAGAGTAGAGAGGGCCTTGGATAAACCACCCAAAGATTTTTTTTTGGACAGTCATCAAAATAAGACATAAGAGATGATCAGAATTAAAAAGGAAGGCCACAGAAATAAATCCACTGTTGCAGTTAACCATGAATCCCAGTGAATGTGTTTCTATGCAAGCAAGTTTTTATAAATCTAAGGAAGGGTCCACAAAAAAAAGCTATCTAATTCCTTAGGCCCACAGAAGGGCAAGCTCTACAACAAAGGCCAACTGAGTCACTGAATGAATAAAGCCAATATTCCAGGAAGCAACCTAGAAACAAACATTGCACCTCCGTGGGCTCATGATGGTCAGGTAGTGGAGAGGCTTACATATGGCCACATATCTGTCAAAGGCCATAGCTATGAGCAGCACCATCCTCAGTGCCCCCACTGCATGGATTAAAGAAGACTGAACTACACAGCCTCCAAAGGAGATGGTTTTTGTGCTTTCTGAAAAAGTCATAGATCCTCTGAGCTGTGGATGACAAAATAACAACAATGATGGAAAGATTTGGCTCGCAGGAAGTACATGGGGGACTGTAAACGAGGGTCAGAGTCACAGTCAGCACAATGAAGAAGGTTTCCCATCAACTTGCTACATAGAACACAACAGGAAAAGAGAAAGAGAAAGCTGGTTGCCCATGAATGGAAGTCCAAGGAACACAAACTCAGACACCCGCAGAGAGGTTTGGCTTTCATCCATTGCCTCTGTCAGCTGTGATGTCACTCATGTTCCCTGAAAGAAGAAAGTAAAGGGACACTCATAGGACAGGGCATCTTGGTGAAGTCGTGGGGCAATGTCAAAAGTTGTCAGAAAACCCGGACAATGGTTAATTTAATCATCTGGAGACAATTATAATCACAAAGCAATATCTATTCCTGTCCTCTGTTATGTGTAAATTTAAATTCAAAAATAACATTGCACAGAATAAACTATTTGCACTTATGTTTATGATGGAAATTTTCTTGTGTTTAAGTATAAATTATAGTCATAGCTCATATAAAAATACAAACTAAAAAACTTTTTATACATTTAACTGTGAAATACTTAAGTGACAGTGGGTTTCATAACTTGGATATTCCTCAGTATTATATAACCAAATGTAAAATACCATATACCCAAGTTCTTATCAAATCCATCCATGTATTTTTAAAGACAAAATTTCCCTTATATGTAAGATACATAAAATTACCTTGGAGACGTAGAATTTCCCTATTTGTAAAATGGACAAGAGTGAGTATTTTAGAAGAAGAGTGTTAAATACAAGATGCAGAAGGATGGGAAAGATGTGTGCCAGTTACCATGAGTGCTTGGAAACATGGTTGTAATTATAGGTGCTGTGAGAGGATGATTCTGACTAAGAGTTGGGGAGGAAAAATGTGAGCTATCAGTAAAAAAGGCAGCCAGAAATGACAGCAATAAGTCATAAATCCGCAAGTAAAGAAGAACAAGTAAGGGTGAATATAGAAATGTAAGAATGTTAGAAATGGTCCCATCTACTTAGTATTTAAAGATGTTTGACCTCAAGAAGAAATGCATACTAAAATAGCAAGATACTAAGGGTTTTTTTTCTATTAAGCTGACAGATATTTACACATTTGACAAAATTCAGGGTATTGGGGGTGGGGAGGAGATAACAGTCTCATACCTGATGATGGTAAAGCTAAACTGATAAAACATTTGCAATTTAGAAATACTTTCTGATTTACATGCTCAGGATACTTGACTCAGCTGATGTCTAAAACTTAAAGGGGAAAATATTTCTGAAAATAATGTTTGTGAACATGTGAACACAGTGGCAAAGAATTGTATTTCTATGTTAATTTTGCTAAAGTATTTTTTTAAGAGCAAAAGCTTGACATGCAATGTTTAAACCAGGAGACTAGAAAATAACTTTCCCCAATGGAGTACTAATGCAGCTAACCTAATATGAGGTTAGACTTAATGTACTTAGGACAGACAGGAGATAGATCGAAATTGCCATCACACATTGCCATGTGGTTTTTAAAAATAAAATAAATAGATAGACCACAAATCTCGGTAACCCACAAAAACCAGTTAGTGATAATTGTCTGGGGCCTAAGGAGTGGATATTGAAAAAGTAATGAAGGAGAAGAAGACTTTTACTTTTCACTTGTGCATAACTTAAATTTGCAGTGAGCAGATACTTAATTACATTCTAATTTCAGCAAGGTAAATGTATGTGGATTTTGAAATTACATTCCAATTATATCTTCAGAATGAACCAAAGAATAATCGTAATCTATCAGTTTAACTCCACTTCTCCTAATCTATCTGGTTACCACACACTCCACAAGCAAACTACTTCCTCTTCCCTAGATATGCTCCTGAATGGAATTTACTTTCCTCAGACACACCTATCGCATACTTCAGCTGCGCTTCAACTCCACCATACCACTTGCCTGCAGAGATCTTGCCCTCATGGGACCACTTTAAATCTCAATCTCACCCCCAACTCTCAACACCCCACCCACCAACGCAAAATTCCCTACATCCATGAAGTCTTCATTGATACCTTTATCACCTTTGTATGCACTAAATGAGATAAATTTTTCCTATATTTCAGTAAACCAAACCAAAACACTAAATATAGTAGTACTCGTTCTTGGTGCTGCAAACACGCAAAAAAAGTACCCTATTTAGAATTCACTGTTCTTATAGATAATGTTTCTCCAATAGTCCATTAAAAAGTCTTTTCATTCAGACTTTCTCATAACAGTGTAAATGACAATCACATTCATAAAGAGCAGCTCAGCTTAGATTCTTTTTAATAAGTGTTTATCATAGAAACCTCTCCACCAAACAATTGATCCAAGCAAATGATTGAATTCTGAATTGGCTCCACTAGAAAAATGAAAGTATTCTATCAATGCCGATCAATTTCAAGCTCATTTTTAACCTTTTTAATTTTTAACACAAACCTTGTTTTATTCTTTAAAATTTTTCATGTATATCACATAATAAAGATGTTTTGAGTTAGATGAATTACTAGTGTAGGGTAAAAATTTTGAAGTGTGCTTGTATACTGGGTAGTTCTGCTGTTCTAAGCAGTTTTCCATGTTCTATCTATTTTGAATCTTGAGGCCTCTAACTTTCCTGTGTACATAAATGAATATACCACAATGAATTTCAACCTTTATATGTAAGTCCATAAGATAGAGGGAAGGAATGGGTAAAGAGGAGAGATGGAAAAGGGGTATTACGGACTGAAATAGCAGCAAATAAAATCCACATTTGTAATAAAATGTGTCCTAAATAACACTACTATCATGTGCAACTACCAACGATCTAATTTAAAAATATTTATAAAAACTTGATGTCCTCTAGCTACCAACACTTTGAGCCAGGGCATGGTGGCATGGACCTCTAAGTCCCTGCTAACTCCAAAAGGCCAAAGCAAAAGGGATCTCCAGTAAATGATACTTGTCACGAAGGAGTGACTTTGGAAGACACCATCCCAAAAACAAAAAAAAAAAAAATCTAGGTACCACAACATTGTATTAGTCCTCATTTAAATGACATTCCTTCTAACACAGGCAGAATCATAGTTTGGATCTGGAGCTTTCAAGAAATATAGAGTGAAGTTGTCTATTTAGGTCACTAATTAAAGGGAAAATAGTTATAAGAGGAATAGGCAACTAAAACCCAGGTGCCTTTGCAGTAACCTGAATCCCAGATAGAGTTTAACACCAGAGCACCCATCTCTGCCTATATTCCCACCACTAAAACATAGAAGGAGGAATAAAAGAAAAACTATCACTGACATTGACTCTCTCCTCTGCTCAGGTCTGCTTATTCCTATGCAGGCCAGCATAAAGAGGCAAATGAACTATAAATCACATGGGCTTCACCACCAATTGAACAAAGCTGATAAATTATAGAGTTTTAGAAGTTAAACAATGTTGGAGTCATTCAATAAAGAGAATGATAGTCCACTACAATCTAACCTTTGGTCTCAAGTTACATAACAAAGTTAGTTAAAACTAGACCTCTTAGGAAAATCCTACTAAAATTTGCAAAGAAGCATTTCAATCTGATGATCATAGAAGTTCCTCCCACAGGTCCATTTTAGTTTGCTCTTCCTGAGATGGCTAGAAAAGATTTCAGACCTATTTCAGATATAAGAACAATCCATGGAACTGGAAATAGAGCTACATGCTTCAAAAATAATTGTTCTTCACTGCTATCATGCAGAAAGACTTTGTTAGACTGCAATAACCTGATGACATTTTATTTAGTTAATGTAAAATCCTTTTATTTCTAAATTAAGTACAACAAAGTATAGGGAGGGTAAAAGACTCTTGCTGAAGCTAGAGAACTATTGGTAACTCAAATCCAGATCAATATGTTTGACTCTATGGCCTCACAGTCCAGGTTTATTTTACTTGGCATCATGTCTTGTGAACCCAGACCATAATATGCCAAATCTTACAAGAACAGCAAGAATAGAGGATTTTGAAGTTTCCACCACAACAAAACCAAAAAAGAACAAATGTTTAAGGTAATGAATATGCTAATAATCCTGACTTGATCATTATACAAAAGTAGCATGTATCAAAACATCACTTTGTAACACCATAAAATGTGTACAATTATTTATGTGCCAATTCAATTTTTTAAAAAAGAAAACAAAAGTGAATAAATGTGTGTGGTTCTTTAGTATTGTCCAAAATTCATACATAACCCCCCACTGACAGATCTTCCATCTCTTAATTCATTCTTTCCTAAATAGATCCCTGACACAACATCTAATCAAACACCACCAGAATAAAAACCCCCGGCATACGGAACCACAAAATCATAATTTGAGTCCTACTCATCCTTTGGTCTTCTATATTCGCAATTGTTGGTATACCTGATACAAATTTCCCATTAAATACAGAATTCCATTTGTTTCTTTGAGATTTATCAATTCTCTCCCTCAGATACTGTGTGTTTCAACTTGGAGTCTGATCCCCAACCAAAGACAGTTCCCATCCATTCTAACCAACTGGACCAATGTTGACATTACCAGGACTTAGAAAACTCACAGAAAATGGCAGAGCTCTTGCCTTGAAAAGTATCACTGCATGTAATAAAAAATTTCCTATGTAATACCTCCATAGAGGGAAAAGTAGCTAATAAGCAGCACTGAAAAGTTACTTAATCGCTGTGTGTAGAATCCTGGATGCCCTTCTTGAGCAACATTTTTGCCAAGGGAATTGTTTCCAAGACCACAGAAATTTGGCCACTGAAATCAAACAGAAAAATTGGTAAATGGGTCACTTGAGAGAAAATAAGAGAAATAGGATTGTGTGTGTTGTGGTGTGTGTGTGAGTGTGGGTGTGTCTGTGTGTGAGTAAAATTACATATTTTTTTTAATCTTTTTTTGCCTGTTTGTTTTTTCGCTCATTTAATCAAGGAAGAATCTCCACACAAATGAAAATAAATACTTTCCAAAAAGTGAAAGATAAAGCATATCATCTCCATAGGAAGGAACAGAGGGAGAAAGAAAATAGAACAGTGTCCCATTGATGTGGAATCTGAATGTGATCGACTGTCCCATAACAAAGGTAACTAAAGTAGAGGTAGTAAAATGCACAGCTTGTCTGGTCAATGCTTCTTTAGGTTCTTTATTAGGTGTGAGAAATGGAGAGATGAACAGGCATCAGCAGAACAACACAAAGGGATGACTACACAATGCAAGTGGACTACGATATGGGAAATAACCAGCAGTTTTAACCTCTCAGAGATAAGGTCATACTTTTTTTCTCTCTCTCTCTCTATTAAAAAAAAAATCTGTTAAATTATTTTTACCCCAAAAGAATTCAGATAGACAATGAAAGGGCCATTCATAAACCTATAACTATACAAGAGTACTCTTAGTACCATTATCCTATTGATCTCAACAAAGTAGTTGGTTCATCAATAAACGTTTACTTTGCTTCATGAGTCCCTGCAATCAGACTAACTTAGCAGGGTAGGTTTCCTCCACTGTCTCATTTGTGCTTCCCCAATGCGGCATTCAGACCATCCTGCAACCTGATCTAGGTTGGAAGGTTAAAGATGGCCTCACTCAGGTTTAAGACAGCCTTAGTGGCAGCCTAGAGACTGCTCCTCATTTCAAAGGAGTCATTTGTCATTCAGTAGTTTGCCCAAGCTCCTTATATGGTGGTGGGGAGTCCTACAATAGGGCACAAGTGAAGCTGCAAAGCAACTTGTACCTAAGTTCCAGCAACTTACAAAACATCCCTTTTGCTACAACCATTGGTCCAAGCAGGGCCAACACCAAGGACAAATTTAAGTTGGAGAAGTAGACCATCCAACGTGTTGGCAGAAAGAAAGTATAAATATCATAGCAGTTTTTATTAATGAATTTGTTTTATTAATTTAATTTGTTATACATGCATTTAGAGTGAAATTCCTTTTAATATGCCCATATAAAGAGCACCAGTTGTTTCCAAGTCATGGGTTTTTTGTTTTGGGTTTTTTGTTTTTTGGGTTTTTGTGTTGTTTGTTTGTTTGTTGTTTGTATTTTTTTCATGGTTATTTAGAAGTTTTAGTCCATTAATTGATTGACCTTGTTGATTTGAGGAAAGGTCATAATAACAAGTATATATCAAGGAAGTATAGGGGCAACACCATTCACTTTAGGACAGAGGTGTGAAAGACAGAGACAGGAAGAGACAAAGACCCAATAACTTCTCAAGGGCATACCCCCAATTAGGGAAAATCCTCCCACGAGGCCCTAATGGTCCCCCAACCACATCCCAAGAGTGCCTCAAGCTTTAACACATAGTCTTTGGGACAACTTAACCAGATCATATCATGAAAGACACATGTCCTTGACTCCTCAAGTCATGTTATAGTATTGTCCAAACACATTTGCTTCCTTAATTGACAGAGTGAAATCAATCCAGGATATGATCCTTATAAGTATTGAGCCTTCATAATTTGAAGTATAATTTTTCTAACAATTAAGTGAAAGATTGTTTTGAATTTTCCAAATGTTTTTGTATTTCAATAATCATCTTTTGGAGCAAACAAGTTCAATTCATGTTTTTCCCAGTGATCCAATTCTTCCACTGAGAAATTTAATCCTGTATGTATTCCAATCATAATACTAGCAACTGCAAGGTTTCTTGGATGAAAAGTGCATCCTATTCAGGAGTTAACGAAAATGAGTGTGCAGAACTTGCAACTGTCCTATGTCCCAATATTCTAGCACCCCAAGGTGGAAGATCCCTTTGACCATAATGGAGGTAAGCAATGATTATCTTACACTTTCTTTTTTAAGATTATTTATTTACTTATTCATAATGCACGAGTATATCATCTTTTTACATACAATGCTTGTATACAAAGTATATAAGTACCATTCAGATCTTTAATCATGCATTTAGGGATAGTGATATCCATCTCATTCAAACCACCATTTTCTTTTTGTTTTTTTTTTTCTTTTTTCCCCCCTTTCTCCCCCCCGGCTCCCTCCCTTCCCCTCTCCTTTCCTTTGACCATTCTAGTGTTCCTCTAATCCTTCTATGTACCCCCATCCAATACACTGTGAACTAACCTCCTTATATCAGAGAAAACTATTGTTATTTGGATTTTGAGATTGACTAATTTCACTTAGCATTATATTCTCCAACTTCATCCATTTACCTGCAAATGCCATTATTTATTCTTCTCTTATTGCTGAGTAAAATTTCCATTTTGTATATATACCACATTTTCTTTATCCACTCATCTACTGAGGACATCTAGGTTGGTTCCACAACCTAGCTATTATGAATTGTGCTGCTATAAACATTGAAGTGGCTGTGTCACTGTAATATGCTGTTTTTAAGTCTTTTTGGGAACAGACCCAGGAGTGGGATGGCTGGGTCATAGGGTGGTTCCATTCCCATTTTCCCAAGAAATCTCCATACTGCTTTCCATAAGCGGTTTTTTTTTTTTTGCACCATTTTGCAGTCCCACCAGCAATGTATGAGTGTGCCTTTTCCCCCCACATCCTCTCCAACATTTATTGTTGTTTGTGTTCTTGATAGCTGCCATTCTGACTGGAGTGAAATGAAATCTTAGAGTAGTTTTTTATTTGCATTTCTCTAATTGCCAGAGATGGTTGAGCATTTTTTCATGTATTTGTTGATTGAATGTATATCTTTCTTCTGAGAAGTGTCTTTTCAAGTTCCTTAGTAGCCCATTTATTGATTGGGTTATTTGCCTTTTTGGTGTAATAAAGTTTTTTGAGTTCTTTATATATTCTAGAAAATTAGTTGCTCTATCTGATGTGCATGTATTTATAAATATTTGTTCCCAATTAGTTTGCTCTCTATTCACCTCACTGATTGTTTCTTTTGATGAGAAGAAGCTTTTTAGCTTTAAATCTATCCCATTCATTAATTCTTGTAATAGTTCTTGCGCTACAGGATTCTTATTAAGGAACTTGGGCCTAATCCCAACAGTTTGGAAAATTGGAGCTTACTTTTTCTATTAGGCGTATTGTCCTCAGATCTAATTCCTAGGTCCTTGATCCACTTTGAATTGAGTTTTGTGCATCGGGTGAGAGATACAAGTTTAATTTCATTTTGTTGCATATGGATTTCCATTTTTTCCCCAGCACATTTGTTGAAGAGGGCTATCCTTTCTCCACTGTTACATTTTTTTGGCACCTTTGTCTAATATAAGATTAACTGAAATTATATGTATTAGTTCTGTGTCCTCAATTCTGTACCATTGGTCCACCCCTCTGTTTTTTGTGCCAATACCATGCTGTTTTAGTTACTATTGCTCTATAGTATATTTTAAAGTGCTGTCATGGTGGTGAAGTGCCCCCTGTTCACTTTTGTCTTGCTCAGGATTTCTTTGGCTATTCGGGGGTCTCTTATTTTTTTCCAGATGAATTTCATGATTTCTTTGTTCTATTTCTTTGAAAAATGACATTGGAAGTTTGATTGGAATTGCATTAAATCTGTTTAATGCCTTTGGTTGTATGTACAAATTTTGACAATATTGACTCGACCTATCCATGAGCAAGGTAAATGATCTTTCCATCTTCTGAGTTGTCTCTTCTCATGTAGTTATTTCTTTAGTGTTGTATAAATTTTCTTTATAGAGGTCTTTCACCTCTTTTGTTAATGTGATTCCCATGGTATTTTATTTTATGTTTTGATGCGATTGTAAATGGGGTCGTTTATCATTCATTTTCCCTTTCTGAGGCTTTGTCAATGATGTATAAAATAAGCCTTTGAACTTGTGGGTAGTGATTTTGGGTATCCGGCTACTTTGCCTGAATTCACTTACTAGTTCTGTGTAAAGTTTTTTGGTCAGGAGTTTGTTTTTGGGGGTCTTCTAGGAAGAGTATCATGTCACCTGCTAAATAGTGCGAATTTGAGCACTTCTTTGTCCTATCTGGAATTCGCCTTTAACGCTATCGTTCATCTGTCTAATTGCTCTGGCCAGAGTTTCCTATTACTATGTTAAATTAGCAGGGTGAAAGGGGGCATCCCTGTCTTGTTCCAGTTTTTTAGAGGAAATGTTTCAGTTTTTCTCCATTTAGATAATGTTAGCTTGGGCCTTGCATAAATAGCTTTTTATAATGTTAGAGATATGTTCCTGATATTCCTAGTTTTTCTAGTGTTTTGAACATAAAGGGGTGCTGTTATTTTGTCGAAGGCTTTTTCTGCATCTATTGAGACAATCGTAGAATTTTATCTTTAAGTCTATTGATTGTGATGTATTATGTTTATTGATTTTCCAGAAATGTTGAACCAGCCTTGCATCCCTGAATAAAACCACTTGATGTTGGTGCACTATCTTTTTGATATGCTTTTGTATCCGATTTGCCAGATTTGTTGAGATATTTGCATCTATTTCATTAAAGATATTGGGCCTGAAGTTTTCTTTTTTGGATGCATCTTTGCCTGGCTTTGAAATTAATGTAAATATTGGCCCTTTCCCCACATAAAAAGAGTCTGGAAGAGCAGCCTCTTTTTCTATTTCTTGAAATAGTTTGGAAAGAGCATTGGTATTAATCTCTTTGAAATCATGTAGAACCAGCTGTAAAACCATCTGGTCCTGGACTTTTCCTTGTTGTAGCTTGTGGATGACATCTTATATTTCTTCGCTTGTAATTGATCTGATTTAAATTGTTGTCTAGCCTCCACATCCAGTTTGAGTGCAAATCATAAGGACTCCTAGGATATCTGTCGAAAGCATTCAGTATTCTCTATTTATATTAGAGTACAAGTTTCAAAAGTAATTTCTAATATAATCTGTATATCTTAGGTGTAGTTGTGATTTCCCTTTTTTCCATCACGAATGTGAAAAATTTCAGTTTTTCTCTTCTACTTTTCGTTAGCATTGCTAAGGGTCCGTCAATTTTGTTTATTTTTTTTCAAGAAACCAACTTTAGTTTTTGTCAATTCATTTGAATTGTTTCCTTAGTCTTGGTTTCATTAATTTTGTGCTCTTGAGTTTGTTAATTATTTCCTGTCTTCTGCTGCTCTTGGTGTTCATCTGTTCATCTTTATCTAGTGCTTTGAGGTGTGATAGTAAGTCGTGTTATTTGTTGGTTTTTTTTATCCTTTAAGGACTGAACTCAGTGCAATGAATTTTCCTCTTACTAAGCCTTCATAGTGTCCAGATGAGATTTTCTATATGATGTATCTATGTTCTTCATTTACCTCTAAAGAATTTTTTGATCTCCTCTTTTGTCTTCTTTCAACCCTTGTTCATTCAGTAGCATGTTGTTTACGCTTCAGTTGATGGAGTCAGTTTTCTTTTCCTTGTTTTTGTCGTTGATTTCAAATTTCATCCCTTTATGGTCGATAGCATGGCAGTGGTAGTATCTCTATTTTTTAATATTTGGTGAGAGTTGCCTTGTGACATGTTATAATGGTTTATTTTGGAGAAGGAGCCACTGTTGCTGCGACGGAAAAAAGTGTATTCTTTTACTGGGGATGAAAGATTTATTATATATGTCCGTTAAGTCTAAGTTATTATTGTTTTAAGGAGGCCTAGGTTTCTTGGTTTAAGCTTTTGTTTGGATGATCTATCCATTGGGTGTGAGAGGGGCGCCCGACGTTTGTTGTCGAAAAATCCCCTAGGAATAACTGTGTTGTGGTCATTTTACTCTTTGAACTTGAGAAGAGTTTGTTTGATGCATGTAGGTGCTCATTATTTGGGGCATTATAGATTTTATTATTGTTATATCCTGTAGATGGGGAATGGTTCCCATAGTAGTAAGAAATATCCATCTTTGTCCTTTTGATAGTTTTGGTTGAAGTCTACCTTATTTAGAATGCGAATGGAAACCCTGCTTGCTTCCTCAGGCCATAATGCGTGATAAGACTTTTCCCAGCCTTATCCCTTCAGTCTATTGTTTATGTCTTTTTCTATGAGGTTTGTTTCTTGGAGACAGCAAATTGTGTGGGTCATTCTTTTAACTCCATTCAGATAATCAGTGTCTTTTGACTGGTGAGTTTAGGCCGTTAACATTCAGGGTTATGTACTGAAATGTGATTTTTATTCCATCCATTCTTTATTTGTATTATGATCTTTAGCTTGATTTGGTTCTCCTCTGGTTGGTATTTTCCCTTAGTTTAATATCTCCCTTTGTTGATTTTCATTGTTATTTTTCCTCTTCTTCTTCATGAAAAATTTTCCAGGATGTTCAGAAGTGCTGGCTTTTGAGATGCAAAATCTTTTAACTTTTGCTTGTCCTGGAAAGGTTTTTATTCATCTTCGAAATCTAAAGCTCAATTTTGCCTGGGATTAAGATTCTTGGTTGACATACCCTTTTCTTTCAGAACTTGAAATATGCTGTTCAAGGATCTTATTGCTTTTAAGGTCTGGGTAGAACAAGTTGTGGCTGAAACATAGTCTGATCTTTTCTATTCTTTAATAATTTTTAATATGTACTAAACTCATAGTGCATTATATTTAGAATCTTTTTACATACAACTGTTTGTATACAAAGTATATTCGTAACAATTTCAAGGTCTTCAATCATTCATTAAGAAAATGATATCCGTCTCATTCAACCACCTTTCTTTTTTTTCTTTTTCTCCCCCTGCCCTCCCCTCTTGCTCCCCCTTACCCTCCCTTCCCTTGACCATTCTAGTGTTCCTCTAGGTCCTCCTATGTACCACCCATCCAACAATACTTTGAAATTAGCCTCCTTATATAAGAGAGAACATTTGGTACTTGGATTTTTGAGACTGACTAACTTCACTTAGCATTATGTCTTCCAACTTCATCCATTTACCTGCAAATGCCATTAATTTATTTTCTTTTTATTGCTGAGTAAAATTCCATTGTGCGTATATACCACATTTTCTTAATCCACTCATTTACTGAGGGACATCTAGGTTGGTTCCACAAACCTAGCTATTGTGTAATTGTGCAGCTACAAACATTGAGATAGCTGTGTCACTGTAATATGCTGTTTTAAGTCCTTTGGGAAATAGACCCAAGAGTGGGATGGCTGGGTCATAGGGATGTTCCATTCCCAGTTTTTCCAAAAGAAATCTCCATACTGCTTTTTTTCCCCCCATTAAAAACGGTTGCACCTTTTTGGCTAGTCCCACCAGCAATGGCATGAGTGTTGCCTTTTTCCCCACATTCCTCTCCAACATTTATTGTTGCTTGTGTTCTTGATAGCTGCCATTCCTGACTGAGTGAAATGAAATCTGTAGAGTAGGTTTGATTTGCATTTCTCTAATTGCCCAGTCGATGTTGAACATTTTTCATGTATTTGTTGAATTAATCGTGTATCTTCTTCTGAGAAGGTGTCTTCTTCAATTCCTTAGCCTAAACCCATTTATTGATTGGGTTATTTGTCTTTTTTGGTGTTAAGTTTTTTGAGTTCTTTATATATTCTAGATAAGAAATTAGTGCTCTATCTGATGTGCATGTATTAAATATTTGGTTACCAATTAGTTGGCTCTCTATTCACCTCACTGATTGTTTTTTTGTGAGAAGAAGCTTTTTAGTTTAAAGCTACCCATTCCATTTACAAATTCTTGGTAAAAGTTCTTGCGCTACAGGATTTCTTATTAAGGAACTTGGGGCCTAATCCGACATGTTGGAAATTGGAGCTTACTTTTTTTTTTCTATTAGGCGTATTGTCTTGGTCTAATTCCTAGGTCCTTGATCCACTTTGGAATTGACGTTTTGTGCATGGTGAGAGACAGAGTTAATTTTCATTTTGTTGCTATATGGATTTCCAGTTTTTCTTCACAGCACCATATTGTTGAAGAAGCTATTCCTTTTCTCCACTGTACATTTTTGGCACCTTTTGGTTCTAATAAAGATGTTAAGCTGAATTTATATGTATTTAGTACTCTGTTCCTCAATTCTGTACCATTGGGACACAGTCTGTTTTGGTGCCAATACCATGATGTTTTTGTTTACTATTGCTCTATAGTATAATTTAATGTCCGGTATGGTGATGCCACCTGCTTCACTTTTATTGATCAGATTGCTTTGGCTATTCTGGGTTCTCTATTTCTCCAGATGAATTTCATGAATGCTTTTTCTATTTCTTTGAAGAATGAAATTGGGATTTTTGATTGGAATTGCATTAAATCTGTATTAATGGGGCTTGTTGGTAGTATGGACATTTTGAATATTGATTTCTACCTATCCAAGAGAAGGTAGGGGTCTTTCCATCTTCTGAGTTCTTCTATAGTTTTCTTTCTTTAGTGTTCTATAATTTTCTCTTATAAGCTCTTTTCACCTCTTTCGGTTATTGGTTGATTCCCAGGTATTTTTTTTTTTTTTGATGTATTGTAAATGGGGTATTTTTCATCATTTCCCCTTTCAGAGGCTTTGTCACTGATGTACAAAAATGCCTTGATATTATGTGTTTTGATTGTATCTGCTACTTTGCCAAATTCATTACTAGTTGGTAAAAGTTTTTGGTAGAGTTTTTTGGGTTTAGGTAGATTATCATGTCATCCCAGAAATAGTGCTGATTTGGAGCTCTTAGTTTTCACTATCTGGATGTCCTTGTAAAATTTTCTTTCGGCTGTCTAATTGCTCTGCAGAGTTCCAGTATATGTTTATAGCAGTGAGTTTGGAAAGGGGATCCCTGTTCTTGTTCCAGTTTTTTAGAGGGAATGCTTTCAATTTTTTCCATTTAAAGATAAGATGTTAGCTCTGGCCATGCATAAATTGGCTTTTATAATGTTGAGATAAGTCCTGGATATTCTTGTTTTTCCAGTGTTTTGAACATAAAGGGGTTGCTGTATTTTGTCAAAATGACATTTTTGTGCGTGTCAAATTGAGCATATGATCATGTGACATTTTGATCTTCTAAGGTCTATATGATGATGATGTTTTATGTTTATTTGATTGTCCGAATGTTTGGAACTAGCCTTTGCATTTCCCTGGAATAAACCCATCTTGAATTGTGCGTGGGCTGCCTGCCACTATTCTTTGGCTTGGATATGTTTTTTGTATCCGATTTTGCACAGGCATTTTGTTGAGGATTTTTGCATCTAATGTTCATATAAGATATGGGCTGAAGTTTTCTTTTTTTGGATGCTGTCGTTTGCCTAGGCTTTGGAATTAATGGTATTTTGGTCTCTACATAGAAAGAGTCTGGAAGAGCTCCCTATTTTTTCTATTTCTTGAATAGTTTGAATGGAGCATTGGTATTAGTTCTTCTTTGAAAGTCTTAATAGAATCTCAGCTGTGTAAAACCCATCAGGTCCTGGACTTTTCCCATTATGTTTGGGAGCCTTTGTGTTTGATGCCTATCTTATATTTCTTTGCGATTGTAATTCGATCTGTTGATAATGTTCGTGCTGTATAGCCGCCATTTCCCAGTTTCAGGACATATTGACCCCATCTCAAAGAAATCTGTGAACAATGGCATTCAAGTATTTCTCGTTTTATTAGAGTATAAGTTTCAAAAGTAATTTCCTAATTATTCTTCCTGTATATCTGAGGTGTTTTGTTGCTGGATATTCCTCTTTTTCAATCACGTGATGTTAGTTATTTGAGTTTTTGTGCTACTTCGGGCTTATTTACTTGCATTGCTACGGGCTTCTGTCAATTTTGTTTACTTTTTTCATAAGAACGCAACTTAACAAAGTTTTGTCAATTCTTTGACATAAGTGTTCGCTATTAGTCTCATTTCATTAATTTCTGCTGCGATTTTATTTACCTTTCTCTGCTCTCTATATGCTCTTGGTGTGGTGCTGTTACTTCTTTTTCTAGTGCTATTGAGGTAGTCTGTGATGTTAAGTCATTTGGTTTGTTTGTTTTTTTCCTTTTAAGGAAAAAATATGAACTCAGTGGCCAATGAATATTTCCTCTTTACTACTGCACTTCAATAGTGTCCCAGAGAATTTCATATACGATGTATTCTGTGTTCTGCATTTATTAGGAAGTTTTTTAATGCTCTAACTTTGATGTCTTACTTCATCCACTTCAACCAAAATTAGAAAAAACCTAATTGTTCATTCAGTAGCATGTTGTTTAGCTTACAGTTGTGGAGTAGTTTTTCTTATTCCTTTGTTTTGTCCTGTTGATTTCCAATTTTCATCCCCTTTTATGCGTCTGATTGAATGCAGCACGGTAGTGTAGTAGTTCTATTTTTTTTTTGCTCCCATTGCTGAGAGTTAGCCTTGATGACGATAATATGATGACGTCTCATTGTTGGAGAAGGCGAGCCGATGTGCCTGCTTTGAGAAAAAAAGTGTATTCATTTATGATGCGGTATGAAACTTATTCTTATTAATATGTTACCGCTTAGGGTACGTAAAATTAGTTTATTAGTTTCTAGAGGAGGCTTAATAGTTTTCTTTGCTTTAGCTTTTGGTTCTAGCGGATGATGCTATCCATTGATGGTGAGAGAAGGTGTGTGAAGTCCCCTGATAGAAATGTGTGTTGTGGTCTATTTTACGCCTTGAACTTTGAAGAATGCATTTGTTTGATGAATGTAGAGTGGGCTCCATTATTCTTTGAGGCATACAGATGTATTTGATCTTGTTATATCCTAGTTTGTATGGATGGTTACTAAGTTAGTAAGGAAATATCCATCTTTGTCCTCCTCTTGCCATTAGATTTGGTTTGAAGTATGACGCATTATTTCTTTTGATATCTCGAGAATGGAAGCCCCGTCATGACTTGTTTCTGCCGGCCATCTCTGTGAGAATGAATAAGACTTTTATCACAAGCCTTTCACTTTCAGTATGTTGATGTACTTTTTTTTGATCGAGGTGTGTTTCTGGAGGGACAGCAAATTAATGTTGTGAGTCGTTTCTTTTAATTCCATTGCTGATGAATCTATGTCTTCTTTGCATTGGCTGAGTTGTAGGGCATTTAACAGTCAGGGGTATTACTTGGGATGTGAATTTCGGTATTCCATCCATTTTTATTCGAATTATGGTCTTTTATGCTTGATAATATTGGTTTTACTCTTTGGTTGGGGGTTATTTCCGCCTTAGGTTGTTAATATCTCCCTTGGGTCGGGATTTTCGATATTGTCGTATTTTTCTCTCTCTTCTTCAATGAAAAAATGTTATGCCCCAGGTCATGTTCTGATGTGCTGGCTTGTGTGAGGTTGTGAAATCTTGTTAACTTTGCTTCTCGTCATGCGAAGATTTTTTATTTAAATCTAGGTCGCAATCTAATAGCTTAATTTTGTGAGATATAATGATCTTGGTTGGCATCCCTATTTCTTTCAGAGCATTGAAAGTATGCCTTATTCCAGGATCTTCCTTGCTTTAAAGGTCTAGGTCGATTTGAAAAATCTGAACATAGTCTGGAATTGGTTTCCCCTGTTTATATTGCGTATTCTGCTTCATTTCTCTTGTGCGCCTCTTGTAGTATTCTTCTCTTGCTCTAGTAATTCAATAGGATTCTTCATTATTAATGCTGTCTTAGGTGAGGATCTGATTGAGATTTTGTCTTTAAGTTTTAGGTGTTCGGTATTGTCTCCGTGAGCCTCTTTTTGAACTGGGTGTTTCCCATTCATCCTCAACGTTTGGAAAATTTTCTGTAATTATTTTCATTAGATTAACCATTACTCATTCCTGTCTCTTGGAGCACTCTTGAAACTCTGAAAAAAACAAAATCCACCAATATAAAAAACAATAGTATGCTCCCTTCCTCCTACGCAATCATCTCTTAAAGTATGCGTCTTTTTGATGCATGATCCTTTATATTCTATGGCTGTTATGTTCTGATTTTTAACAAAGTTTTGATCTATGCCCTGTTGTCAGTCTAAATCGTTCTCTTTATGAGGACATATTATTTTCAGTCTTCATTGTTGAATGTCTTTCCTTCCAAATTGAGTTACTTTGTTTATTGAGATGCCTGTTTAATTCGAAGCTTATTATTCTTGGATTTATTGTTCTTATTTTGAATTTTGTTTGGATTCTTTTAGTTCTATTTCATATGAAGTAATTTTTATTCCTGTATTTTTTTTTGGAGTACTTTTGTCAAATGATCTTTTGTCTGTACGTCTCATTATTTTTGAGTTATTTAAAGTTCTTTAAACATTTGGTATATGTTAATTTTAAATTATTTTGGCATTGACCAACTGTGTTTGCATGAATTACAATTGAGGTATCTTGATTTGTTTTGTGTATTTTTTTTTGTTTTTTCAATGTTGTTGGTGTGTTATTCTTTTGATGTGGGACCTTGACTGTTTCGATTTTACTTAATTCCTTATGTTGTTCTGTAGTACGAAGCCTTCAGCCTCCCCCTTATAATTCTTTACACTTTAAACCAAACACCTTTCTGATCAGAAAATTCTATTTTGATCAAATGTACAGATTTTGTTAACAGATATTATTTCCAATTTACTCTGTATGCTTCTGATGGGGTTTTTTAGCTTCAAGTATTGGATACAGAGGTATTATGTTTTAAGAAGAAGGAAGTGTTCTTGAATTGTTCCTTTTTGGGAAAGTATGAAAGGAGAGTTCTATGACGTGGTTTTTACTGGAATTGGTTTGAGTATCCGTAGAAGAGGAGAAGATAGAGGAATGGGAGTAGACACTTAGGTGGAGAGACCAATTTATTTATAAAGTAAAGATGGAAAGAAGAAAAAAAATGATAAAAGAAAGAGTAGAACTTGGTCATGTAAGAGACGGAGGGAGATAGAGAATCAAGAAAATGGAGGAGTTAAACTTTAATATAGCACCTCTTGCTATCCAGTTCAATTGGTGTTTTAGAGATCAAAATCTGCGTACAGCTGTTTTTGCCTCAGTTTAGTATGTATGGCAAGGTGCAAATATGAAAGATGAAGGAGGAAGACGGGAGAGATGCCAAAGTGAGAAGGAGAAAAGAAGGAATGAGAAAAGGAGCAGAAGCAAACAATCAAAACACACTGGACATCAAATGCCAAAAAAAAGCAAAACAAGAACAAAGCAAAAAAAGAGAAAGAACAATAAACAATTACAAAAACAATAACACAAGCAGACCAACAACCAAAAAACAAAAAAAAAAAAAAAGCAAAAAAAAATGTCGCACCCCAAGTCTCAACAAAACGGGCCCTGGGAGCCCCCTTTTTACCTTTCCATGAGTATAAAACCAACTGCATGGATCATCGTCCAGAAAGTCTACAACGCCAGTCTGCACCTATGCCAGCGGTCCGCTCAGGGGGAAGAATTGGCTCAGGTGGTTGTGTGTGTCAACACAGAGAATGGCTCGGATGGGGACCCTCCAGACGGCCACCCTTTCCCACGCCACCCCACGTATTTAGTTCTTGTGGCCACTGGGCTGGCTCAGAACAACCCTCCCTGCTGGTTACCCGTGTCTCACCCAGGGGTGCGCTGCCTAAGAGCGTGGGGCTCCCTGGATGTCTGCAGCTGTTGTCTCCTCCGACTTTTCCCTTTGTATGGGTCAGCCTCTGCACTTCTCAAAGATGGTGCTGTTCTCCTCCCATTCAGCAGCTGCTCCGCAGACCTTGTGTCAGTCCAGACTTGTGCGGGGGTGGCCTTGGCAATGCAGTGCGAAAAGAGTCCAGTGGAAACACGCCCACGCTCTAGGCTCTTTTGTATCCCCCCTCGCCGATCGGTTTCATAAGCCTGGGAGGTGGATCATCTCCTTGCCTGAGATGGTATTCGGCCCCTGCGCCAGCAGCATCCGACAGCGTTGTTTCGGAGCTGTGGAACCGCGGGGGAACTCTGTACTGGTAGATGTGGGTCCTGAGAACTTTGTATCTTCGCTGTACAGAGGTGCAGGAATGTCTCAGCTCCTTTTCAGTTGCAATTGTACTGCCAGCAATAGCGTCAAACTTCCCCTTCGCGTCCTTCAGCAACTGGTCCCCCAATCACTTTATGTTTGGTTCTTGTTATGTTGTCCCATAATTCTTGGATGTTCTGTCTTGGTTTCTCCATTTTGTGTGTAAATCTAGATTTTTTCTCTAGTGTATATATTGTGTCCTCATTGTCTGAGGTTCTTTCTTCAAGTGATCTACTATGTTGGTGATACTTTCAATGAGCTTTTATTTTGGTTTATTGCTTCTTCATTTCTGGAAATTTCTTGTTTGTTTTCATTTAGAGCCTCATATCCTATTGAAGTAATCTCTTGACTTCTGTATTTGTTTATGGAATTCTTGTCAAATGATCTTTGCATTTCTGTACTGCTCCCTCATCCGATTTTTTGAGTTCATTCTTAAGTTCCGCCAAGCTTTTGGGCACAGTAATTTCTAAATTCCATCTCTGGCATTTCACCAACTGTGCATGGCCATAGAATCTATACTGAGGAAGGTATGTTGATATGTTTTGTGTCCACTTTCCTTCCCTTGTTTCTTCATCTGCTTGTACGTCTATTCTTCTTGCAACTATGGGACCTTGACTATTTTGATTTACCTAGAACCTTACGTTGCTATCTCCGGAGTACAATTGCTATCAATCCCTTATATTTCCTTTACACTTAAAATCAGAGACTTACTATTCTGAGAATCCCAGTTAGATCACAATGTATAGATTTATGAAAACCAGATTATTGTTTCCAATTTATCTGTAAGCTCACTGGGCTTATAGATTCCAAGTAAACGGACACAGAGTTGATGTGGTTAGTACAGAAGGGAAGGAGTGAACTGACTTGTTTCTTTCTTAGAAAGTATGAAAAGAGAGTTCTATGGAAGTGGTTTAGTATCAGCAATGAGAGAGGAAATAGTGAATGATTAGTGGAAAGTGAACAATTTCTATATAAACCTAAATTTAATGCAGAGCGGTTGAGAGAAGAAATAAGAGGGAAAAGAAGAAAAAGGAAGAAAAAGAAAAAAAGTGACCAAGGCGTAGAAATTAGTATGCAGAGAGAGTGAGTCTAGAAAACAGAGAATACACTATATATAACACCCACTTTGCTAATATATTTTCAATTGTACTCGTTCAAAAAATCCAAGTTCTGCATATATCTTGTTTTTGCCTTTGTTGAGTATGCAATGCAGTGTAAATAGTGGAAGAGAAGAAAGAGAAAAAATACTAAAGTGGACAGGAAAAAAATAAGAAATCAAAGAGGAGCAGCAGCAAACAAACACACTGTCAATCAAAACAAACAAAACACAGAAACTAACAAACAACCCCCCCAAGAAACAACAAACAAACAAACAAACAAACAAAATGTTGAAACCAGGAATAAGTCTCAAGCCAAATTGACCCTTGGAAGCCATCTTATTCCCTCCAGATTCGAGACATTGACCCGGAATCATATCAGTCCAGCCAATCCTGTTTGTGAGTCAAGGCTGGCACCTTGGCCTTTGCAGAATGGCACATGGAAGAGTGGAGAGGGCTTATCCTCAGGATGGCCTGCGATCAGCACAGGGAGCTGCCACTCTGGGCCCTGCAGGCCAGCAACTGGCGCTGGAATCTCTCCTTGGCTCTCCTTCCGCGGGCGCGGCGATGCCTACCTCGATGCTCTTCAAGTCATTGGGATTACGACAGAGTATTTCATACCATTTGAGTTTCTATAACATGTGCTTAGTATAATTGATTCCAACTCCTTGCTCCATGTTTCCTAACCCCTTGCCCCCGTTTCCCTCACACTCCCCCCTTTTTTCTATTTAACATTCCTTCATTCCTCTCATCACCCCTCCCTTTAGCCACATAATTCCAGTATCATCATAGCAAAGGAATCAATCGTCCTTTGGGTTTCTGGGATTGGCTGATTTCACTTAGCATTTTTTTTTAATTTTCTCCAACTCCATCCATTTACCTGCGAAAAGCCATGATTTTATTCCTTTTATGCTGAGTATTGTTGCATTGGTGTATAAATACCAAGGTTCCCTATCCATTCATCTATTTGATGGCATCAGTGTTAGTTTTCCACAATCTAGCTATTGTAATTGTGCTGCTATGAACGTTGATGTGGCTGGGTCCCTGTAGTATGCCTATTTTAAGTCCTTTGGGAATATCCGAAAGTGGAATAGCTGGGTCAAATGGTGTTTCATTCCTAAGTTTTCCTAGAAATCTCCATACTAAGCTTTCCAATTGCTGCACCATCTTGCAGCCCCACCAGCAATGTAAATGTGTCCCTTTTCCTCCACATCCTTCGGCAAGCATTATTGTTGGTTGGTGTTTTTGATAACTTCATTCTGACTGGCATGAGATG